>PVKM010008071.1:0-39880 GCA_004027735.1 Carollia perspicillata
GTACCGGTCTGCTCCTTCCTTCTGCACAAGCCACCAGGCCTCCCCTGACCACCCCATTTAAGACTACAGCCCACTGATCCCGCCTCCCTACATTGCCATCCCTGCTTTCTTTTTCTTCACAGTATTTATCCCCATCTGACATACACTGAGATTGCACTTGCTCGTCACCCCCTCAAAAGACCAGAAAACTCCACAAAGACAGATTTCTGTTTTTTCACTGTTATGTCTCCAGTACCCAGAATAGTGTCTGATACACAATGTGTATTTGCTGGCTTTTCTCGAAATAGCCAGTCATTCCAACTGTCCCAATGTTCCGTTATCACTCCCAAAGGGGCTCAGCCTCGCCCCACCCTCCCTGTGCTGCTACCCCAGTAACTGATCTGCTCCTAAGGTCCCCATGGGTAGAGACAGACACCAGCGCCCTCAAATTAGAGCACTAAATGTCCACACCCAAGTTCTGAGGGAGAAGGAACAGGAAAGTAAAGAATAAGAAGAGATCTGGGGACCTTTAACCCCAGGAGCAGTCCACTAGGAGATATTAACCCAGGGCTCCCTTAAAATTGGTACCATATAATTATAGTTCTTCTCTGGCTTTGGACCTTCAATGATTGTTATTTGAGCTAACTTCTGGATTTGGTCTTTTTCTAAATACATACATTTTTATAATTCTTTCTACTTATACAGTGAGTTAAGTTACAGGAAATCATTGTGAGTCCTTCAAAATCAGATCTTTAACATATTATTTCTAGCTATCAAGAACAGATGTCCCCCCCGAAAAAAACCCATACCACAGGAAAAGGTGTACCAGTGTACACATTAACGATATGATCATTTTAAATGCTAGTACTGACTTGCCCAGATTCTTGATTACAACAATGCACTAAGTGCAGTATGATAATTAAGATCTTAGGGTCTGAAGTAAAAATGCCAGCTCTGTGACGTAGCAGCTGTGTGATGCCGGCCAAGTGAACGTTTCTGGGCCTCAGTTTCCTCTTCTGTAACATGAGTATAGTAACAATGGCTATCTTATAGATTATTAGGGAATAAATGAGAAGACGCTGCATATGTAAGTACTCAAATACTGGCCATATTATGTCAAATTGTTTCCCAATGCCTATTTAAAGGATATTTCTAATTCAAGTACTGTACACTTTAGGGTGAAAAGTAACTGGTTTCAGAATCAAATGTTGGACTTAATTTCACTGTAGCTACTTATTAGCTGAGAGACCATGAATAAGTGACTTCCCCTTTCTGGGCCTGTTCCTGCTTTTGAAAAGGGGGGTGGGGAAACACCTCAAGGGTTCTTGTGAAGATTAACTTGGGTAAGAAGAGACAATTATGAAGGTCTTGCTTCCTTCTCAGGCCCCATGCTAGGAACCTGGAAATTGCAATGTACTTAAAAGCAGCTAGCACCACTTGGCCTGTCACAGAGCAGGCACTCCCCCGATGGCAGTTGTCAATCATGCATTTCATTTCCCTTTACAAGCAGCGGCCAATGTTGCATTTAAAAGGGAAAACTGAACAGAAATCAAGATTTCACATGGAAGTGACATTTTAACATCCGCCTAGGGGCCCCACAGAGGAACACTGTCCTTGCAGACAGTGAGGGACAATGCCTTCCTTCCCTGGGCCCAGCGCCCCGGCCCCCACCCTGACCAGGCACCTTGGTATACTGTTCCACCAGCTTCGTGAAGTAGTTGAAGAGGCTGTGCTGTGGGCGGAGGAAGTCAAATTGGTAGTTGCGCTGCTCTTTCTGCATCAGCTGGGTCAGAAACTGGCGCCCATTCCTGGCCACGAACTGAGCCGTCAGCTTCACCACGTCCAGGTCAAAGGCTGAGATGGAGGGGGGATCTGCGATGAACTCAAACTCAGGAGGGGGCTCTTTGGGTACGATGGTCTCTTGGATCACCTGGGCTTGGACCTACGATGCAGAAGGTATGTGAGCAAGAGCTGCAGGAATGGCCTGGCTCTAGAGAGGGGCTCTGTGACCCTGTTAATGATGTGTACAGCATTGGCACATGGTGGGAGAGAATCCCAACTCATATAAGCAGTGATTTCTTGGCCAACCGTGGCCTCAACAACCTGAAAGGCTTCCAATGAGATCCATGCCCTTCTGTATCTCGGCTGCTGCCCTGAAATCGAAGGCCAAAACTGGGTAGCAGGAGATCTGACAGGAATACAGCTTCTGAAATCCCAACCGAGGGGAACAGAGGATGCAGCAGGCCTTCTCAGTGTGCAGAGGGCCTCACCGGATGAAGGACTTACACATCTGTTACCTCATCCGGCCTCCACCTGAACCATGAGGTGGAGCGAACAGGTGCCGTGAATTCTTTTTATGGATGAGGAAACTGAAGTAGCCTGAGGCCCTAGGAGTGAATTGCAATGCAAAGTCCCAAAACACATGTCAACCTTTACTTCCCATTATAAAACAGAGTGGCCTTTGCCACCATGGTTCAGGGATAGAGCAAAGAAAAGGGACCAGTCCAGGTCTACACAGGAAGCAAAACCTGCCTGCCCTTCCTGTCCTTCCTGACAACCCTAACTGTCCCTAGTTCTGGGCCTAGTGCTGAGGGGTATCAGGGCAGGCCAGACAAAGACGCCCCAGGGAAAGTGAGACAGAATGATGGCACCAGAAAGGACCACAAGCCTTGGCAAGGCAAAGAGAGGGGGCCGAGAGCATGGACTTCAAAGTAAATTGTACTTCCCCAAGCCTCAGATTCCCAATCTGTAAAACGACCCATTTCCTGGCCTCCTCATGCAGCCCCTGTGAGGTGCCAATGAAACGGCCCTTAAAGCACTGAACACGTAGCTCAACAAGCAGTGCTAAAGATGCCAACTGTCAGCAAGACTTTGCTATCTGAGCCTCAGCATCTGCCTCTGTAACATGGGAATAAAAACCTCACGTTGCTCCTTGGGTGGAGTGCAGTTTGAAGAGCAGAGTTCATCACCCTCCCCTCCCTCCCTGTCCTGGCCTCTCCCTCTCAGGCCTGGGGAAGTGAGGGCAGGGACTGGTTCCAACCTTCTGAGGCAGCTGTTGCTGGGTGGCTTGCTGCTGCTGCTGCATGACCTTGGGGATGGCGGCCGAGGGCTCCTGGGCCTTCCCCTCCTTGAACTCGCTGACCTTGTGGCGGTAGTAAGCATGGTAAGGGTCATTGGGGTTCAGAAAGTTGAACTTGGGGTTGTTGATCTCATTCTGTCGTATCCTAGCTTCAAATTCAGGTCCATTTCTAGAAGGAGGAAAAAAGAATTAACACTACAGCCCTTGCAACTGCTGAGACCCAGAAGTTCAAGCCATCTTCTTGCCCCACCCATCGCTCAAACTCGCCCATCTCTCAGCACAGCAGAGGTCTTCCTCGAGACTCCTGCTATCAGCAGCCAGTGCCATCTGCCTCCTCTGGCCTGACCCAGGCCTCCTCTACCACAAGCTCTCCCAGACTTCATCATTCCTGCAGCTCCTCTGCCAGCCTTGCCACTTCCAAAAAAGCACCTGAATTATTGCTCTTTAAATAACAACAATGATAATAACAGTAATAATAATATTTACTTTTTAAAAATGTACTTACAAAGGAAGTCATATATTACTACTTCAAATAAAAACTAGTATGGCGACCTGGCTGGTATGGCTCAGTGGACTGAGTGCTGGCTTGCAAACCAAAGGGTCACTGGTTCAATTCCCAGCCAGGGCATAAGCCTGGGTTACAGGCCAGGACCCCTGTAGGGGCTGCACGAGGGCAACCACACACTGATGATTCTCCCTCCCCCCTTCTCCCCCCCTTCCCCTCTAAAAATAAATAAAATCTTTTTTAAAAACCCACAAAATAAAGCCCTTAATTAAAGAAGAAAAACACTACTTACTTAAAAAAATCAGCATGGCTTTACTAACAAAAGGCAGATTTAAAATTAAATACAATGAAAACAAAGTAATAGTATTATTAAAGTTTAGCTCCAAGTTTGCTGCGACTGGGGCCAGTTCTTAGTTAAAAAGGGGTATTTACTAAGTGCTGGAGAGGTGTCAAAGATATACTAGCACCAAACTAAGACTGTCCTCTGGGCAAAAACATAAAAATGTAGACAACTGTGTCAATGTCTCCTTTAAGTGCTGCCTAAAATCACCCATTTACTCCTGGGTGAGGCCCGGACAGGAAACGCTCTCCAAGGATGCAAACCTGTGCTGCTGGGTAAGGCGCACACAGATGACAGGCGGCAGTGAGGTCGGCTGGGAGGTCTCCCATCCCTCTCTGGACCTGGGACGGTTCCCACACACACCCTACGTCCCCGGCTTGCATGCCATTAATAACCTCAGAATAAAAAGGAGAAAACTCCTTTTTTTAGAACTCACTGACCTTGTGGCAGTAGTAAGCCTGGTAAGGGTCACTGGGACTCTTTTACTCTAGAGTCCCAAGAGCAATATTCAGGGTGTCACACATACATGGTGGGGCAGAAGTAGGTTTATAGTTGTTTATATGGAAGATAATACAACAACACATAAAAACAAAAATAAACCGTTTCACGTACTCACAACTGTAACCTACTTTGCTCCACCCTGTGGAGCAAACACCTGTGTCGTAACACCTGTGTCGGTCAGAAAGCACACTAACCTTAAAGACATAAGATAAGAACATGGACAAGTTTGGGGTTCAATACTAAGCACCAAGTTACCAAACTCTGAAGAGAGTTACAAACGCTCTTTGACTCCATTTCCCACGTGCAAAATGCAGCTACTACCATCTCTGTCTTGAAGTACTGAGAAGATGAAATTAGGTAAGGAGATGCAAAGTCTTCTTGACTCACACAGTGGTCTGCAAGTGAACGAACTGTCACTCCTACATAATCAGAAGGGCTTCTCCACAAACGCCAGAGATGATCTGCACATTAGGAGACGACTGTGGGGCTTTCGTCGCTCACGCAGCCAGAGCCGGCACTCAGAGGTGCCCTAAGCACACGAATGGGCAGCTCCAGGCGCTGCTGGGCAGCCAGGTTGCTCCACTCTCTTCAGACTTCCACACCCTGGCCCTGTCAGTTGAAGATGGCGGGGCAGCCAGGGTACAGGCAAAGCTGTGCCCCAGGTTAGCCGCCATGATGATCGGTGCGGTGGTGGTGGTCAGCAGCATCCAGGCTAGCTCCTCCACCCTCTGGTCACACACTGTGGCAGGACTAACACCACGAGGTCTCAACTGACAGTGAATTAGTCCAACTAGAACCTGATGCTCGAGGAAGAACCATTTGTCCCACTCCTTAAACAATGCAAACTACACACGAGGAGAGCGAAGGCACACTTAAATACCGCTAACCCTGTCACAATATCCTGCAAACGCCGAGGGCAGAAACTGCTGCTAGAAAGACGGGCTCTGGTGGTCTCTTCCATCGCCGCCCCTGAAGCCACAACCTCACTGCATCTGGGAACAATCTAAAAGGTTGAAACAATGAAAAGGCAGCCATGTTCATTCCCAGCTCTTCTGTTGCTTTAAATTAGTTGAATGTTAAATTTTACAGTTGTATCCTCTCATACAAGGAATTGATTTCAACAGAAAAAGACAGGACTCTGACTCAATCCAGCTGGCAGGCCTTGTAAGGGGTATTTCCACCGCAGTTCCTTGACAGGAAAATGCAGAAAAGGGAATACCTAACCCACAGAGAAAAAAACCTTCTTTCGGAAAACCGTACTGGTTGATTTTTACCGTAGGCTCCACCGGTCGCTATGTGTGAACCCTGAAGAAATGAAGCAGAGAGCCCTGCATCTTCGCTTCATTCCAGGGTGAGAGCTGCTCTGCCCCTTCGCTGCAACGCAAACAAAAGCAGCTCAGAGATTTTAGAAATGCCTATAAGGCCATCATCGCAGCCAAAAATAGATGCAGAGTGCAGATGTACAGATTTATTTTTAAGGGAACTTGGATAGACTCTTATTTCTGTGGCAGAAGAGGCTGGCAGGGAATTATTGGAAAGCTACTTGGCAAAATGTTTAAGAAAACTTCAAAAATTCTCTTTCAGCCGGTAATGTATCAAAATATACCACACAATTTTATTCTAAGGAAACCATCTAGAACGGAAAGAAAATGCTCAGAAACTTCCCCACAGCTGCAAGTGCCAAACTGGAAGGTTGGAAACAATCTCCAAGGAAAAGGGAGAGGACACAGCCAAGTCAAGGAAAGCCCGCTGCTTCGGCATGGTGCAGCCTCCCAGAGAGGACCGCACAGCGTCGGAGCACAAAGCAACATGGGAAAATGCCACAACACAGCACAAAAGGGAAAAGCAGGATGTGAAAGTATCTCTGCTAGTGTTACAAGGATCTAAAGAAGGATGCCAAGGGCCAGAAGGAAATAGGAAAAAGTGAAAACAGCTAGCAGAAACTATTCTGGTAGTAGATTGTGTTGATTCTTCCTCCAACACCCTTTTCCTATTTGTTGTTTTTAAAATATCAGGGGAAAAGGGGAAGCAGGAGTGTTGCTATGAGACATTAAACATTTATCATAAATACAACACCTGCGGCTCTAAATTTGGCACAGCCTGATAATGTTCAATCAAGAATAGAGCAATTTTAACCCAATACCCAGGTAAATCAAAGTCCCTGAAATGTGATGAGACGAATCCGCATGGCACTGGACACAGTAACCTCTTTCTGTATTTCATTTAATTAGGAGGCTAGGAAAGGAATACATCTACTAAATGATGTATTACAATGGGATGCAGCCTCAGAGGTCAAGGCGTGGCCCTCTGGACAGCAAATGCCCTGAGGACAGCTGTCTGCTCAGAGCCACCTACTGCCTCCATGAATGCAGTTGTCTAGTTTGTCAAGAGAAGACACACCTGGGTGGTGTAGCTCAGTGGATTGAGTGTGGGCCTGCGAAGCCAAGGATCGCGGTTCAATCCCCAGTCAGGGCACATGCCTGGGTTGCAGGCCAATTCCTAGTAGGGGACACTCAAGAGGCAACCATACATTGATATTTCTCTCCCTAACCCTTCCCCTCTAAAGATAAATAAATAAAATCTTAAAAAAAAAGAAGACACGAATCCAGTTTCATCGCACAATATCATTTTTAAAAACTGGCAACTTGCCCAGACTAGTGTGGCTCAATTGGTTGGGTGTCATTCTGCAAAGTAGAAGGTCACCAGTTTGGTTTCTGGTCAGAGCACATGTCTAGTCTGCGAGTTTGGTCCCCAGTGGGGGCACACAGAAGAGGCAACCCATTGATGTTTCTCTCTCTTACTTTCTCCCTCTCCCTCTCCCTCTTGGAAGGAAGGGAGAAAGGAAGGACGAAAACAAAAAAGTGACAACTACTTTGAGTTAGAAAAAATGTATTGCAAAGACAAACAAAAAGATCTGTATGTAGGCTGGATATGGCCTGCTGGCTGCCAAAGGAATATTTCAAATACCCTAAACTAGGGATGTGTTGACCTCTGGAGTCAAGTGGCCATCAGTATAATTCATGATGTGGGGGGGAGGGGAGACAAGAGGAACTCAGCTGATTTCCGAGCCATCTGAGAGACAGCTAACACCAGCTTGATGTAACACCTGTGTTCAGTCCCATTCCCTTGTTCCTGCCTCACAACAACCCTAAGGTAGCATTTTATTCCTTTGCAGGGGGGGTCACCTGAGGCTCTGGGGAATGCATGCAGTCCTTGTACAATGAGAATGAACAACCCCCTTTTTTGTCTTCCTCAGGCCAGATAGAGATACACACACACTCTGTGACAAAACAACTTCCCAGGCATTTCCTCAGGCCTGTTTTGGAAGCACAGGTCCCTGATGACCCTGGGGCGGGTGTAACTCACATTCTGCCATTGCCTTGCCGTATTAGAGATGCCAGTCCCGACCACTGCCCACCTCACTGCCATGCTGTGGTTTCTGATCAGCCAGTGGCCTACACTGACAGCGCCTCTCTACAGGCATCAAGCCTGCGGCCTCAGTGTCTCTGACACGTGAACTAACTGCTCAGATGACTTGTGCTTTCAGAGGTGCATTAACCGTTGATGCCACTGGAGCGCCAGCCTAACAGCACCTCTCTGAAACCCAGTGTTAACCTGTGTGCATTTAGGAGCTCTTGGTGCTAAAATATACCCATAAGCCACATGAACAGAGTAGCTATGTTACCTGGCCACAAAGCTGGCGGTCTTGTCAACAATATTCCTGACCTCTGGAGGAGGGTAAATAATTCCCACCACTGGCTTGGAAGGGGCAGAATCCTCCTTTGAAGAGGCCTCTTCTTCTGTGGGCTGTGAAAAAAGAAAAAGAAAATACAGTCTTGAAGTTCCTGGTTTGGGGCTGGGCCCCCAAATCCACAGATTATACCCTTCTAGGCTATTACTGAGAGCATCAGACTCTCTCCCACAGACTTTCTTTGGGGTACAGTCCTCTGCTCTGGAACAGTGGTTCTCTTAACTGCACTGTGCTTGCCAGGGCCCCTCCTGGGGGATCAATAAAAAAGCAACTTTCCTGGTCCCACCAGCTGGACTGTGTCAGTGATTTGGGGATATGTATTTTCACCAAGTGACTGGGGAGATTCAGATGCAGAGGCTCTCTGACCACATTCTGAGAAACCATGTTCCTGAATCAGGGGCCCCCACACCAAGGGATGTGTCCGGCATGGGACATTGAGCGATTTTTTCCCCAAATAAACGAACAGGAAACTCATTGAGGGCAGCTCCTTCTGCCTTAAATGCCCTTTCCCTCTGCATCCACTCCATAGTCTTAACCACTATGGGCACCACTCAGTGCCCAAATGCCTTGTGTAACTGTACTGGAATGCTCAGCATCAACTGCCCGTGAGTTCTAATATTCTTTCCTCACCAGTCGTTCTTTAGTAAACAAAGGGTCAAGTCTCCCATCTTAAAAAAACAAAGTTTCTTCCTTGCCCTGGTGTTCCTTTCTGCTGCTGCCTTCTCCCCCCGACCTCCCTTCCTCTCTGCTAGCTAAACATCCTGAGTTCTCTCCGCCTCCCCGTTCCCAATTTCTCACCTCCCATTTGGTGCGGGTCCACTTGAAGTCCTCTTGCCAAAGTCAAAAACAACAGCCAATAGCCAAGTGCAGCAGTTACCTGGTTGTGTGATCCATGACCACTCCTTCACGAAATTCTCCACTCCTCAACTCCCAGGCCCTATTCTCACCTGCCTTTCCTTCCTGCTCACCATTCCAGCCAAGTTTCCTTCCTGGTCTGTTTTACCACCTGCCCTAAAATGTTGGGCATCCCCAAAATTTTGTTCTTGGTTCTTTTCAGTGTTCACACTGTCCTCAGGCACTCACAACTACATCCTCCAATTCCTCTAGCACAAATAATCCCACCCAAATTGATGTCCCAGATCACTGTGTGTGCCGGAGCTCCAGATCAGTTGACTTCTAGGCACTTTGGTCATCTCTAACCTCTTTCCTCATGAATGGCCAAACAGGCACTGGCCGACCAGGCCAGAAACTTGGACCTCCGCCTCTTTCCTCAGTCTCCAAATTCAGTGACAATAACATTTATCAAACACAGAGTAGGTGTCATACATTTTTCTAAGCACTCTAAATATGTTACCTTTTATCAGAGCCCTGTGAGGGAAGTACTTTCAATATCCCCATTTCACAGATGACAAAACTGAGGAAGACAGGGCTTAACTGGCCCAGATAGCAGCAGAACCAGATTTCTAGCACGTCACTCTGGTCCACTCTGGTCCACTCTGGCCGGAGAGCCTGTACTATCTGCCATTTTGTGACATGAGCTTATCATTAAACCCTCTGCCCCTACCCCTGAATCCAGCCAGACCCTCGACATCTTTTGAATAGTGACTAATCCCCCATCCTTCTAGCAACTGTCCACATCACTGCCTATCTACCTGAATTTCTAAAACACAAACATGTCATTATCCTGCTTAAAATCCTTCCTTTTCTCTCCATTGTCTACTGCGAAAAGTCCAAATCCTAAGAATCGCATCTCCTGTTACCACTTCCCAGTGGTAACAGGAGAGAAACTATGCTTCAACCACACTACTTACCCATGATCAGAAGCACCATCTGACTCCTGTTAGTGCCTTTCCACTTAGTGCCAACTGGTATCCCCTGGTTTATTTTCCCCCAGCTGGGAAAATACCAGGGCACGGGGGCACTGAAATATTGTGGAAAGGGCGTGGACCTCTTCTGCCACATTCTCCACTGTATTCTGAACCTAAAGCAGTGGTCAGCCTACAATATATGCTCAATGTTGGCTGAATGAATAAAGAATACTATTTCCTTCCCCCAATCACCTACCTGGGGCATTCCTAGTCATCCTTCTATAAGCTATTTACCTCTCCCTCCCATCTGCTTCACCTACCTTAATCTCCCCTCCACCAGCAATGTGGATTAGATTACTGTTTCCATCGTACATCAAACCAAACTGCAATTGTTTACATCTTCCTTCCTCGGCTAATTACGATCTTTTTTAAAGGACTGTCTGGAACTGTATTATTTAGAGTGATGGGGCAACACACATTTGTCGAATATTCACATGTACCTGTCTCCTTACTAGTCTAGGAGCTAGCTCACTACGGCAGTAGTTGTTTGTCATTCATTCCAGTAACAGGGGAACCTGGCTCAGTGTCCGGTTTAGACTAAGCACCTAGTAGATGCAGAAGAATTGACATTCAAAGCTGTACCCTGCAGGCTGGGAAACTAGGGATTACTGGGCAAAGGCTGGGGGTCGGTGGGTGCAACTGCCACACAAAACCAGTAGATGGGCTGGATAATGTTTCTCAAACTTGAATGAAGCACCCTGGGATCTTGTTAAAATGTATACTTCTATTAGAAGATCTGGGGTGGAGACTCTGTATTCCTTCTTTTACATTTAATTTCATTTTTCAATTATAGATTACATTCGATGTTATTGTGTATTAGTTTCAGGTGTACGGCCTAGCGGTTAGATAATCACACACTTTACAAAGTGTTGCCTCGATATTTCTACCTGGCACCATATATAGTTACTGCAATATTATTGACTATTTCCTACACTGTACTTTACAGAGACTCTACATTTCTAATACACTCCCAGGTGATGCTAATACTGCCGGTCCGCGGACCACACTCTGAGAACCACTGTTCCCGGGAGCTCAGTGCGCGACCAGAAGGCAGCGCACTGCCTCCTGGGACTTGCAGTCCCTCTACGTCCTCCTAGGAGCCGCTTCATGATGCACAAGTGAGACGCATCTAGGCCTAGGATCGGGCTGCCGATCGAGGTGAAGGGGGCATGGTACCTGTTTGGGCTCGGTGGCCACGGGCGGCGGCGGAGGCACCGCCTGCACGGGTCCCGCCGGCATGACTGCGACGCTCAGGGCTGCCAGTCCGCCTCTGTGTAGGTGAGCGGTGCCGCGTCAAGGGAGTTTGCCCGCAGCGATAAAGCGGCAAGCTCGCAAGATGGCGGCAGCCGAACGAGCCGTCACCTTGGCGGCGAGGCTGACGCACTTCCAGGCCCTCCCCTTTTCCCAGACGTAATTTCCGCTCCACCCCCAAGGGAGGACAGGCTCCAGACGCCGTTGCCATGGCAGCAGTCGGGGCGCCGGGATAGGATTTGCAGGGTTCCCAGGAGCTGCAGGCGCACCAGGGGCAGTTCCACGAGCCGTGCAGACGACACAGGGGCTAAGACCGCGACACCAGAGACTGGTAAGAACTTTTACATCAGCCACCGGACGCCCCCAAGACGCACCCCACCGCCGTGGCTCCCTCTTTTTTCCTCCACTGGCAGGTTCCTGGTTCCCTCCAACCCCGCCTCCCAAGGACCCAGCTCCCTCCCATTGGCCTGTCACTTTAGAAGCGTCTTCCCCTTGGGCCCGCCTCCTCAAAGCCCCACCACCTTACTCTCTCATCCCCCTTTCGATTCAGGCACACCTCCTCCGGGACCCGTTCCCGAGCCCCAAGCTCTAATTAGCACTGGACCCTTTTCCCTCGCGCCAGCCATTTCTAGGTCCCACCCTCTGCCTTCCATAGCCCCGCCTTCAGTGCCTTTGAATAGCGCTGTTTCTTTAGACTCTACCCCTGACTCCCACAGGGACCCTCCTGCAGGCGACCCTATCTTCTCTTCCCGAGGAAACCCGCTCTTTGCGCTTCCACTCCTGAGATCCTCTCCCTGTCCCTTCTCCCCTTTCCCAATTCCTGAGTGCAAGGGGGCTCTGAGCCCTTTCCTGGCTTTCAGTTTCTTCATCTGTGAAATGGCATGATAGCAAGAGATGCCCTCCCAAGTCTCCTCGCCAGCTCTCTCACACACCCCATAACTAGTTTATGTCATGGTTGTTACTAATGTAGAATAATAATGGTAGCTAGGATTTCTTGAACGTTACCGTGAGCCAGACACCGCCAAACACCACAGGCATTACATCATTTATTTCTTACAGCAACTTATTTACAGATGAGGACAGTGAAGTTCAGAGTTGGAGTGGGAACCCCCACCCAGGCCGTTCTTAATTCTCTGCTGTGCAGTTACTTATTTCTTTGTCTTCACTCACTTTCTTCAGTGACCCCAGGATCCAGGCAATTAGCAATCTTGACTCATAAACTAACAACGGCCACATATGTGGTTTTAGAGTTTCTGAAGTGTAATTTTATGGTGGTGACCTTGAATCTCAGTGGGTGGCCACGTTAGGAGGTAGGCATAATCTTTTCCAGAGGGGTAGGGTCTAGGACTCAGAGAGGGAAGGGGCTTGAATGTTGGGTGGGAGTGGAGGAAAGGCTCCCTCTCTTCTCTGTGAATCAGAAGTCCACCTTGAGCTCGAGGTAACTAAGGAGAGGCAGTTAGCTGCCCCTCCTACCTCAGGGCAGTAGTGCTGACTGGATTAGTGCCATGGCCTATGTGATCTCAGGGGCCTTGCAGGGCTGGCAGCTTCAAGCCAAGGGCTCCACTCAAGACCCGGGAATTAGAAAGCCTGTGCATCCAATGCTCCTTCACTTGGCACATTCCTAAGTGGTACTCAAACCATGCTGGTATCTGTATATCTCCAATGTTCAGAAGAATGGACACAGGTAAACTTGGCTGTTTTCAATGTTATGTTTTCCTCTTGCATATTCTTTCTTCTTTGGCATTTCTGCTGCCTATCAGAACCGGAATCTAAAAGGAGTTGGTAACTCAGATGGCCCCAGGTGACAGCTGTAGTTGAAGGTGGACTGGTCAATGTTTCTTGGTGTCTTCACAAGCAACCTCCTTAATTCCAGGGCCTCCTCCCAGGATGGGGCTTCTTGCTTACTTTATTTATTTCCATCTTCCCTTTTCAGGAAGGAAACCCAGGATATTTCAGTCTGTTTTTTTGCTTGCATCTGCCTTATTCTTTGGGGACATAAAATCTCATGGGTGGCAAAAGCTCATGAGAGGCGGTCACTGAGGCAACGTGTGCACATGCAGCATGTGGCCCTGTGTGTGTGTGTGTGTGTGTGTTGTGGGGTGGATACGCTTTGCCCTGTGGGCAGAACTGACACAGTTGACACACAGTTGACACGCCTAAGGCTTGCCCGCTGATGTAGATGGTGGTTCTTGGCAGACAGGGCTCCCTGTGCCCTGCTCTGTTCTACTCTCGAACACCATGCCCAGCATATAGTAGATACTCAGTCACCGTTTGCTGCGTAAACACACAGGACCTGACCCTCTGTACCTGCACCAGTATGGTAGCCACCAGCCAGCGTGATGGTGCATTTGCAAATGGTATCTGGTCCACTTTGAGATGCACTGTAAGTGTCAAATGGACACTAGATTTTGAGACTTAATGTAAAAAATAAAAAGACTGTAAAAAGTCATAATAATTTTATGTTAATTTCATGTTGGAGTGATAATATTTGGGCATATTGGATTAAATGTATTATTAAAAATTAATTTACCTGCTTCTTTTTACCCTTTTAATGTACCTAGTAGAAAATTGAAAGTCCCATATGGCTTGCACTATATTTCTTTTGCACAGAGATGCTCTAGAAACAGCTTAGCCCGGGGATAGAGCAGAGATGTTGGACTCAAGAATCCCAGCTCCCTGACTGACCTTGGGCTAATCCCTGTCTTCAGAGCCCTGGTTTTCTCTTCTGTGTAAGGAAGCGGATTTGGAAAGTGGCACGTAGTGGATCCTGTGGTCAGAGCCAGCACTGTTAAAGCATGCTGTGCTCGGGCTCGGGGCAGGTGACCCTACCTGCACTTCTCCTTACTTTATTCCTCCAGCCTAGAACACCCTCCCCTTCTTCTGGGACAGCCTCTTCCATGCCCCCCAGGAAGTCCTCCCTGAGTGCTCACTCATGCACTCTTGCCTTCATTCATTCCCAGGTACTGAAGAGCTGCTTGGGGCCAGCCCTGCACTGGAGACAGGAAGTCAGGCACCTGGATGAGCCTCTGACCTTGAGCCCCGAGCCTACAGGCTAGTGTCAGACTCAGGCAGGCACCTGTGCTGACATCCATCTTCATAGGCGGGCACCCACACAGAGGTGAGAATAGGGCATAATCCTCTGCGAGGCTGGAGGCTCAGCCCTCAGAAACTACCCCTTGGTGCCTCTGAGTTTCCTAGCACCTGTGGACACAGGCTGGCCCTCAGGCCTCTTGGCGCAGGCGGCCAGGTCACATCCCAGTGAACTGAAAAGACAGTCCATGTGCTTACAGGTAGAAAGACTGCCGCCCACAAATGATTACCCAAATATTCAGTCAGCCCCAGTGCAGTGTCTGCTGAGACGGAAAAGAACAGGATGCTCTGAGAATGTGTAGCAAGGGGAGCTCACCTGGCCTGGGGACCTAAGGGAGGTGTCTTAGCTAGAGGAAGTCGGGGAGGGGACACATGGCAAGTGGTGAGGGGCTGAGGTGGGGGCAGATCACCAAGGGCTGGAACCTGGAACTTAGGACAGTGTTCTAGTCTTTGTGCTGTAGAAAGCCTTTCAAGAACGGGGTCTAGGAGGGATGGAGGGGGGAGGGTAGAGAGTAGGAAGGGGCGAGGGGGTGAGTTCCCTTTTCAGTTATTTTAAAAATTTTATTAATTTGAGAGAAGAGAGAAAGGGAAAGAGAGAGAAACATCGATCAGTTGCTCCACCCATTCATGCATTCCTTGGTTGATTCCTGTATGTGCCCTGACCCGGGATTGAACCCACAACCTTAGTGTAGGGGGGCGACACTCTAACCAACTGAGCTACCTGGCCAGGACATGAGTTGCCTTCTAAAATTATCACTCTGGCTGCCATATACCCGATGAGCAAGGTGGTGCTGGGCAGAGGAAAGGAGGAGATGGAGGGTGGAGCCGTTTATGGACAGAAGAGGTGGGTTCACAGTGCGATCTGGCTATGGGATTGGCAGCACTCTGGGCTTGGATGTGGGGTTAAAGGAAGAGGATTTGAGGAAGTGCGCAAGTGAGCTAAGTCGGGGTGCTGGTTCCTGAGATGAGAGGTGGAGACGGGTAGGAGGAAGAGAGGTTCCCCAGCTAGGCCTGGACCTGCAGGGGGCCAGAGAGGCCATGGCCTAACTACTGCTTAAGCAGCACCTACGCTGCAGGGAGTGGCTGTGGTACATGGAAGCACTTTCTGCCGCTGAGCAATCCACAGAGGACAAGGGGGCCCCTGCTACGGGGTGGGGGAGGACCAGGGCTCAGCATCTACAGGGCCGCCCAGCTCTGAACAGAGCGTGGCTCTGATACCATTGGCTGGAAACCTGCAATGAGCCGCAGGAGGGGCCAGACAATGTTGCTTCTCTACCTTCTGAGTCAGGGGCTCATCTACTGTCTTCCAAATCACTGTCTTCAGATGTCCACGGACTCTGATGTTCATCCAAATCACTGTCTTCAGGGGTCCACAAACTCTGAGGATGGATAAGACACATTCTGTGTGGGCCGCAGGGGCAAAGGGGAAATGTGGAAGGCAGAGAGTGGCTCCAACAAAGACGGTCTTTGCTGTTTTACTGATGATGATAAAATCACAATAGTAATGGTTACAGTTGTTGGAGAACTTCTATTGGTGTCTTACACTGAACCAAACACCTTACTTGTAGACGCCTTTGAAGGCCTCACAACCACCTGGCCTGTTGGAGAGGGAATGGTGTCCCCATCTTACACCGAGGCAGCTGGGGCTCAGGGGCACAGTGACTTGCCTGAGGCCACACAGCTAGGAAGGGGCAGAGCTGGGACTCTTTGTATCAACACGTAACAGGTCTCCCATCACCAGAGTGGTTAGGGTAGGTATCACACAAATTTTCAGACTTTCCTCTCTTACACATTATGACTTGTTTTCCTCCCCAAATCAATGTACTTTAAAAAGGTTTTTTGGGGGGATTCTTTTACTTTTTTCTGTTCGGTTACTTGGTCATTCACTTACCAGTGAGCATCAACAATGGGCCAGCCCCCCAGGCTGCCTCAGTGGGCATACTTTAGCGACTCAGGTGGACTAAGGACCTGGCCTAGAAAGGGGAGGCCATTCTCGCAGAGGGATCAGGGCTGAAATGGAGAAGCCTAGATGAATTATCTAGCCCTGCCTGGAGGGTGCTCAGGGAGGGCTTCCTGTAGGAGGTGGTTATCTGGGAACCCTGAAGGATGAGAGGAGGTAGCCAGGTGATGGGATCTGGATGGGGGAAACATAATTCACATAGAGGGGACAGATGGACGTAGATGCAGAAATGAGTACCTGTGCGCTACCCGTCCCGTAGCCAATGGTGGCTGGAGTAGAGAATATGAGGTAGAGACAGGGCGGCTGGAGAGGTAGGGTGAAGAGCATAGCCGGAGGAGGTGGCCTTTCTCCCAAGGGCTGCAGGGAGTCCTCAGTGTTTGTCGTCCAGTGTGAAGTGATCACGCAGGCTTTGGCCCAGATCTCTGGGGCTAAAGTGGATCAGATTAAAGCAGACAGCCTGTGGAAATGACAGTGGCCTGGTGTGGCCCAGCCCTCTCCATCATGCTGTAACTACAACTGCCGTTAGTTGTCAGTTGCCCGTTCAGTGGTTCACGCTGCAGGGAGGGACTGTAGGTACATTCTCCTTCGTGGCTGTGACTGCCCAGCAGTTAGCAGGGTCTTGGCGTACACAGGTCCCCAAAGGTACTGTACTTGTGGAACAACGCAATTGGTGGTGTAGGTGTGGGGTAGGGTGGGTGAGAGGGTGGCTGACGGGGTCACCCACAACCAGCTTCCAAAGGGCCTGGCGACCTGGGTGGGTAAACAGACTTCTCCACAGGGTGTAAGATGGACTTGGGCCTAGGAGAATCTGGGCAGACAGAGGTCTTAGGGAGGTTCCTCTCGCAGTGGCCACATGGCTCTGGCTAATGGGGCTCCTCTCTGCCCACCCCAGGAGCCGAGAGGATGGCTCACCTGCTGGGCAGCCAGGCCTGCATGGACAGCCTGCGCAAGGACCTCACTGACCTGCAGGGTGCCATTGTAGATGTCTTTTCCCGCGCTGGACCCGTGCGCTTTCCCTCCTGGAAGTTTCCTGACCGTGTGGCCTGTGACCTGGACATGGTGGCCCTGCTAGAGCACTATGACCATGTGCCGGGTGACCCTGAGTTCACACAGCTGTCTCATGCTGTGCTGTTGGAGCTCGTCATTGACAGGTGAGGGCATTGACCAGCCTGGTGTTCTTGGGATCATGACATCCACCCCTTAAACCGGTAGCAGCCATGGGATCCCTTCCAGTGGTGGGAGGACGTTGATAGCAATAATCACCTTGACTGAGTACCACTGGGGGCCAGGTCAGCCCAGGGCCCTCACAGTGATCTCGTCCATGGCGTGTGCTGTGCTATGCTATCCTATACTGTCCACCATCAGGGAGTTGCCGGCTACCCTGTTGGTCTCTGTGGCACCCCAGCTCTGACCACTGCCTCTCTGGCTGTCGCCAGCTGCCTCCTCAGGGTTTCTGTGTGTCGGGGACACCACAGCTGCTATTCAGAGTTTCTGTCCCAGTGTCTTGTGGGCTGTGCTGTTCCCATTTGTGTTCTATGTCATGTGACAGACATGGGGTGTGTTTTTCTAAATCCTGGCCCTGCTGGGAAGAGGCCGGTAGATTCCCCCGCAGCCCTACCACTTCTGCACTATTATTAACATTAACACGATCGTTAGCCTTCCACTTCCTGGGGACCCCAACCGAGGTTCCCCATGCTCCAAACCTTGCATGCTAATGAAGTCTTGGGGGCCTGACAGACAGGGACCCCAGCAGCATGGGGTGACCTGCCTGATGACAAAGAAGCCAGGATAACCACTCAGAGGCCTGGAGGAGCCCTTGGTGTAAAAGCACAGTTTGGAGCCTGTGCTGGGCTGAACATGCGAGCACAGAACATACCTCCCTTCCTCCTTGGCTTTGCGTGCGCTGTGCCCTCTTTTAGGAATGCCCTGCCCACCCGTTACTGGTCTGGCCCAGCTCCACTCATCCATCAAGGTCCACTTTATCTATTCCCCTTCGGTGAAGCTGATATGTCTTCCCACCCCTTGCCTCATCCCTCTGTCTACCTCTGGCTGTTAGTCAGAGCCTCCCCTGGGCTTCTATGTGTGTACATAACTTTGGGAAGAGACCACTGGGTCTTTGAGCTAGAGCAGCCTGGGGGTCCTGGAGGACAGGGCCATGGTCACTGGCTCAGGGTATAGCATTTGGAGGTGCTCACTTCATGTCGGGGGGATTATGGCTGAGGATGAAGGAACGTAGGCAGCTCAGCAGTCTCCCACTGAGTGGGTCTGCCTATCTGAGCAGACAGATCGCCATCAGGGACATGCTGTATCCTCTTTCCAAGTGCTCGCCCGTCCCCCATTGAGCTCACCTGTGCAGCAGGCACAGTTGTCCCCATTCATAGGAGGACACCTTGGCCCAGGGAGAGGCAGGGCCTACAGGCAGTTGGCGCATCCTCCCCTGGGCCCTCTCCACCCAAGGTCCAGTGGGTCTGGGATGAGCCCCCTGCACCTGCAACAGGAGAAGGCCACTTACCTGTCTGGTATGTTTTGTGAACATAATACCTCTTCCTTTAAAATAGCTTGGTCCCCATGCAAATGCAAACATCCTTCCGATACCTCTTTTCCTTAAAATAAGCCCCTGACTCTAATTTTGAACTTCGAGGTTAGGATAGAGACCAACTCCCTTCACTCCAAGTCTCTACTGTCACAGAAGCAGCTTGCCCTTCAGAAGCCCCTGGCTAGAGAATCGGGGAATTGCAGGGCACCCCTGCACTGCATGCTCACCCTGAGGCTGTGGACACACTCCTCCCCTCTGGGGTCTCAGCTCTCTCCTCTAAGGCGAAGGCTCTGAGCCATGTGATGGAAGGCAGCCCTCACCCAGTGCCTTGTGAGCACTCAGGATACAACTGAGGCAAAGGCCCAGCCTCCCAGAGCATCTTCCCAGAGCGACAACAGCGGGAAACTTCCAGGCAGAAGTGCCGCCACCCAAGAGGCCCAAAAGAGGCCCCCCAAGCTCACCCCTCAGGGAGGGCTTCCCGGAAGAAGTGGCTCTGGGGTTGGGTTTGAACCTGGACTGGCAGAGCATATTCTAAGATGCTCCAAGTCCACGATGCCTGGGCCAGTTCCCCAGAGCTAGAGGCTTCCGATTGTATGGCATAAGGACACAGTGGCACTGGGCTCTGCCCTTACCGACCTTGCCGTCTCTTCCCGCAGGCTCTTGCTGCTGCTTCAGAGCTGTGCGAACTACTTGGAGAACCTCACTTTGGAGCAGACGGTGCCTCCTGCCCGGGATGTGGGGCCATGCATGTCTGTGGGACTCACGGTGCGGCGCTTCTGGAACAGTCTGCTGAAGCTGGGCATGCTCTACCAGCAGACATCCCCCCAGGTAGGTCAGCTACCCCCCATTCCCCAACTATGGTCACCCTCACACCAGTCCACCATGCCCCAGCCTCCTAGCACACCATATGAGCACCATACCCATTGCTGGCTCCACGCTGCCTGAAGGAGAGTGTCAACTCTGGAGCCTCCCAGTCAAGGTCTTCTGTTTCAGCACAGGCCACAGGGGACACGCTTGGGCTCCTAGGCTCTGCTGTTTACACTGTGGGACTTTGGAAAAGTCCTACCTCCTCTGAACCTCAGTTTGTTCACCTGCACGATGGGAGTAATGACAATCTCTGCCTCTCAGGGCATTGTTGGGTAATAGGGTTCATACGAGTGCCATTCCTTGAGGGTTATCCCATAATTCTCATAATCACCCAGTGGGAAGGGCCACCATTACCATGATGGGGAGGAAACTAAAACTGAGAGTCACCGCAGTAAGTAGTCAGATCCACCAAGAAAGAGCCCAGTAACCAGAAGCTGTGTCTGACTGTTATACTCCCAGTACCGTGCATGTAACTGCATTGAGCCTGGGGGAGGGGATGGTGGGCAGCACAGAGGCGGCCTGGGCTTAGTGACTCGAGGCAGTGGAAAGAAAGGAAAAGGTTCTCTCTCATTCACATCAGTGTTAGATACCATCTGAGGGTCTGAGCATCAGGAGAGGCTGTCACAGAAATCCCTGGGAAGTGGTCACCTCTCAAGCCTTTCTTCCTCACCTGTTTTCCCTTTCTTTTCCTGAACACAGAAAAAGGCCATCCAAAGGGAGATTCCCACCTCCAAGCCCACAGCCAAGGGCGAGCCAGCCAGGAGCCCTGAGTTTGTGACTGCCAAGTTCATCAAGCCTCCCTCTCCAATTCCAGGCTTGCCCCCAACCTGCCAAGAACCGGGCAGCCTCTCTGTCAGAGTCTCCCTGCAGTCTCCAGTCAGGGCCACTGAGAGCATCAAGAGTGTCCAGTCCCAGACCGTGGAGACTGCCCTGGTGCCCTGTGATGCATGCATCCGTGTCCAGGGCAGCCTGTGGGAGGTGGGCAAGGTGGTCATCAGCCTATGTCAGAGCCAAAACCTGTCCTCGTCCCTAGGACAGTTCCAGCAGCTGGTGCAGGATACCATGGGGCTCAGGCCACTGTCTGCTGCCACTGTGGGCCACTGGGCGGCAGAACAGAGCAAAGACCTGACCCGCCTCAGTAAGCATGTGGGGGCCCTCACTCAGCTTGTTGGGGCCCTCCGGACCCAGCTGGAGGACGCTGAGGGGCAGAAGGATGGACTGAGGAAGCAGGTGGGTGAGCTGGAGCAGGCACTGCAGCAGGAGCAGGGGGAGCGGCGGCGGCAGGCAGACGAAGCCCAGCAGCGCCTGGCCAAGTGGGAGCGTGACAAGCAGCAGCTGCTCACAGGTCTGTGCCCCAGAGGCTGGACCCTTAGTGCCTGGGGCTCTGCTATAGCCTTCGTGTGGGCTCTCCCTGTAGCAGACCCTGCGACAGGGCTGCTTGCTGTACAAGTAGTTGGTGTGGAAGAAACCCTGCCTAGGGAGTGGGCCAGAGATGCAAGGAAGGGAAGGCAGGAAAGAGAGAAAGAGAGAGAGAGAAGAAAAGGTGCATTCATCAAGCCAGTTACACCACAGGCAATGGAGCTTAATCCCACTGGAAACACTGGAGCCAGTGTAGAATGCATACCTCAGAGTTACCCCTACAGAGGGGCAGGGCAGCTGGGGCATTCATCCACTCACTCCTGTTGGTCACTGAAGGTGACTCCCAGCGGAGTTATCTCCCTGGCACCTTCAGCCAGCAGAGCGACCCCCTTGGCTCTGGTAAAAGTGGGTAGGCAAAGAGATGCAGCCACTGGCACTGGAAGGCAGCCATTGCCCACTCCTGTGAGGCTGGAGGGATTTGGGCAAGTCACTGATGTTTCGTAGCCTCACTGTTGCCTCTGTGGAGGACTCTGAGACCCAAAGAGGGATAGGGACGTGGCAGCCAGCCAATAGGAAGCAGGGGGATGGGGGCCCAGGCTTCCTGGCACCTCCCCAGAGCCCACCCTCAAGGCCAGGTGGCTGCTCCACATGGCGATGGCTGCCACCACTCTGTAGGGTACATTGGGCATGAAGGCCACTGGCCAGGCTCAAAGGAACCTCTGAAGGGACTCTCTCTTGGCTGCACAGAAACGAGTGACCTCAAGAGGAAGGTGGCTGCCCTAGAGGGGGAGCTGAAGCAGCACCAGGAGTCCATGCAGGCCATGGGTGAGGAGCCCCGTCATACAGTCCCGAACCACGAGTCCTGTGCTCAGTGGTCCAGCAGGATGAGCAACCTCTACCCTGTCCCCTGGGCTTCTGGGGCAAAGATAAAGGCCACCACCAAAGGAGGGTGGGCCTGAGCAGCCACACTATTGGGTAATGACCCGAACTGGGGTGCCATATTCTATTTTCAGAAACCACCTTAGGTGGGGTTCAGAGCACCATTCTGTGGCCAATGACACTGAGGCCCAGAGACGTGCTGGGACACACACATCCCTGGTCCTATACTGGGTCAGAGGCAGTGCAGTGACTCGCACCTAGGACTCACCTGTCCTATCCCTTCCCACACCCACTCAATCCTGCAGAGAAAAAGGCTGAGCAGCTGCAGGAGGAGGCCAAGCGCAAGGTGGAGGCCGAGAGGCAGGTTCAGCAGCTGGAGGAACAGGTGCAGCTGCTGGCAGGGCGGCTGGATGGGGCCAGCCAGCAGATCCGCTGGGCCAGCACAGAGCTGGACAAAGAGAAGGCCCGCGTGGACAGCATGGTCCGCCACCAGGAGGTGAGGCTGAGGGCCTTGCCAGCACCCTGGGTGCCTGCAACCCAGGGAGGGTTGCAGGCTTCAGGGAGAGAGGGATCCATTGGTGGGGGATGTGGGTTTATCTGTGGAAGGCACCTGCTCTCCAACACTTACCCAGGTTTGGGTTTGACTCACCTTTACGGAGGGTCTGAGCCCTCTCCTGAGCCAGGTAGTGGAGGAATGGTGACCCAGGGACAGATCCAGCCAAGTGAGACCTTGTTCTGGAAGAGCTCCCCACTCAGCAAGGGCAAGCAGTTGTGCCACCACATTCCTCTGCCAGATGGCTAAGGGGCAGGAAAAGTGCTGCAGGGGTCCAGGGAGGGATAGTCATAGCTGCTTGTGGGAATCCAGGATGGCTTCTGGGAGGAGGTGGCCTTTGAACTGTACACCAGTGGCTGGTCATTAGTTCATCAGTGGGAAGAAGAATAGGGAGTACAGAGGGTGAGCTAGGGCTCCCGATAGAGCTGTGGCCCAGGCAATGGAGTCTTGCAGGAGTCCCCACTGGGTTGGCTAAGGGAGTGAGTGGCTGGTCACACCTTTCACCTAGAGAAGGGGCAGGTCTGGGGTCTCTCCTGGCTGGGCTCATCCGCAGAGGCTGGGCCGGGAGCCACAACCCCAGGTTAAAGTCCCCAGGGTCAGGCATGGCCCAGGATAGGAAAACTTTCATCGCCAAGTGAGTACTTTTCTCAGTGCCCTGCAAAAACAGCATGGTCACCGTGAATCAGGTGGCTTCTGTGAGCCGGGCACTGGGCTCAGCCTCTGCGTCCCTCCCGTTCTTCCTCCTCACCACAGCAGGAGGCGGAACAGACTCTTGTCATCTTCATCTAATAGATGAGCAAACACGTGGAGTGAGATCAAGGAAACTGCCCAAGGCAGCACAGTTAGCTGGAGCTGCACCCAGGACTCATAGATGACTGGGGCTGGTTCTTTTTGCTTTGCACTCAGTGGGCTTGAGGAAATGTGGCTTCCAGGTGACACAGGCTGAAGACCTAAAGAGAAGAAGAAAAATATTTCTTAAAATTCCTCTCTGAGTGGAGACTGTGACCAAAAAGAAGTGGGGGTGAGGTTGATAGTCAGCCACCTGTTTTCCAAGGGGGCAGGGTCTGCACGCTGGGGGTTCCGGCTCTGACCGGGCTGGGGTGTGGGTCGCCCCTTGCCCTCTTCCCTCTGCTTTCCACATGTGTGCACAGCCTCCCCTACACAGACCGATGTGGCTCAAAGGGGAGGACTTGGTGGAGGGCACAGATGCTATAGCCTCCTTAGTCCCATGTGGCTGGGCCTAGCCCCATGGGCCTCATGGCTTCCCTGCCTGCCCATCTTGGCTTAGTCCCTGCAGGCCAAACAGCGAGGCCTGCTGCAGCAGCTGGACAGCCTGGACCAGGAGCGTGAGGAGCTTCGGGGCAGTCTGGACGAGGCTGAGGCTCAGCGGGCCCTTGTGGAGGAGCAGCTGCAGAGCGTGCAGAGCGAGAAGGAGCAGGGGCAGTGCCAGCTCCAGGCCCAGCAGGTGGGAGTGGAGCCTCCAGCCAGCTGGGGAGTAGAAGGCGTGGGGTCTCCCTGAAGGAGCCAGGAGGTATTCAGCAGGTCAGGTCTGAGCCTCCCTCTGTTCCAGGAGCTGCTGCAGAGCCTGCAGGGGGAGAAGCAAGGCCTGGAGCAGGTGGTGACGGATCTGCAACTGACTGTCTCGGAGCTGGAAAGGGAGCTCATGGAGCTGAGGGAGCAGGAGCGGCTGCTGGTGGCCTTCCCAGACCTGCACAGGCCTGTCGAGGCCCAGATCCAAAGTAGGGGCCCCAGGATGGTGCAGAGGGCACACGGGGATGCTGGGTGGCAGAATACTAGGGTTTGCGACCCCTCAGCAAGGGTGGTAGAGCTAGGGTGGCCAGCAGAATGGACCCTACAGAGCCCCCCACAACGTGCATTAGCTTCATGTGTTACGCACTCTGTGTAGACATGGACATGGAGGTCCAGAGGTGAGGTAACTGCCCGTGGCCACACAGCTGAATCCAGACGCAAGTCTGGCTGCCTGTGTAGCCCATGCTCATCACCATGTCACATGCCAGTCCTCGCTTGACTTCCCTGTGGCCTCAAACCACACCATGCAGCCTGCCCCAGGAGCATAGCCCCAACTGTCCAGTGTCCTGGACCCCCTGGCCCAGGAGTGCTGTGGACCCATCTCAACAGAGGACTGGATGCCAGGCCATCAGGGTTCTCGTTCCAGCCCCTCCAGCCCTCTGAACCTCTAGGGTGAATCCATTCCCAGGATCATCAGGAAGATCCACTGCAGGTTCACTGGTCACGATTAAGTCATCACTCCCGAGAGCTAACTGCATGCCAGCCCTTCTGTTGCCCTCCCAACTGCCCTGCCAGGCAGGCAGTAGCCTCTTTTTACAAACCCAAAACCAGAGAGGGCAGAGGCTTGCCCAGTTTAGGTGAGCCCAAAGGAAGCATCCATCCCCCAAGTGGTGCGAAAGAACATCCTTGCCGAATTCCTCACTCATGCCCAAGAGCGGCTGTGTGACTTTGGACAATTCATTGTCTCTTTGGCCCTGCACAGGCAGTCCTCGTCTATTTGCTAAGTCTTCAAAGAGCCTAGAGTTCCACCCAGCTGTCAAATTCTATAATGCTATGATCACCTTTCAGCCGGTAGGGGGATGGGGAGCAAGGACAAGTCCTCAGAAGGAAGATGGGAGGCCCAGTACACGGGTCCTGCCCAGCTCCTCTGTGCCTGCTGGGCCACCAACCCATGTCTGCCCTCTAAGGTCCTGTCCTATTGGTCACAAGAAGCCCCACCTGGTGGGGCGAGGTGCCAGACCGCCTGTCCCTACAGGCTCTGG
This sequence comes from Carollia perspicillata, assembly GCA_004027735.1. NCBI lineage: Eukaryota > Metazoa > Chordata > Mammalia > Chiroptera > Phyllostomidae > Carollia > Carollia perspicillata. The sequence goes on from PVKM010008071.1 coordinate 25,311, forward strand.
CAACGTCACGGACGACATGGAGAGACAGGTGCAGGCCAACAGCATCCGCATCCGGGTCCTGCAGGAGGAGAACGGGCGGCTCCAGTCAATGCTGTCCAAAATTCAGGAAGTAGCCCAGCAGGGGGGCCTCAAGGTGAGCATCCTGGGTCCTCACCTGAGAGGGCCGGCCCTTGGGGACTTGGGGAAGGCCTTGACCCAGCTGAGGCCTTCAGACACCACCCTGGGAAGCTGTTGAGAGCCCACCTCATGGCATGTATCTCTAGGCTACACTGTTGGGAAACATCTTGCACATTTTAAGAAGATAAGAGGATATTATAGTGCCTTCTAGCTCTAAATCCACACTGTGCCCTCCCCCTCATTGTTCCCAGCCCTCTGTACTTTTATTCCAAGTGCAACCAGGAACCTTATCAGAAAGCAAACCTTCCCACACTTAGTGCAGCTGAAGTGGCCCTGGATGGCTTCCCAAACCCCGCCCCTCAGAGGAAGGGGCCCTAGGTACAGCTTTGGGCCTTCCCTCACCCTCTCTGGCTATGCTACCCTGGCTGAACTGTGGGGAGGGGACCCCTGGGCTTTTCTGAGCTTGGCTCTCCTTGCAGCTGATCTCGCAGGACCAGCTCTGTGCCAGTCCCAGCCTGGGAATCCAGGGGGCAGCACCTCCAATCCAGGCCCGGAGAGTTTCCCCAGGGTAAGTGAGGCTTTGCCAGAGGCAGGGCAGATGGGCCGGGCTGGTCCCTCTGCTCACAGGGGCTCTCGCTGTCTTGTCCTCTCTCAGGCCTCTGGGCAGGCAGCACCCACCGGGCAGCAGGTCTGCCAGTGCAAGTGGCACCCTGCCGAGACAGTCCCGGGCATCTCCGCCTCAGCAGTCCTCTGGCCGGCCCAGCAAGTCCTCCGCAGAGGATGTGATCCACTCAACCACCTGTGCCCAGAACCCCATCCGGGTCTTGGCCAGGCTGAGGAGGAGACTGTCACCAACCCGAGGTCAGGCTGGCCCTGCACACCAGCCCCAGGAGCGGCCCATGTAGCCTGCAGTGGGGAGGGGGGCGCTGGTGACTGGCAACCCACCCAATGTAATAAAGCCCTTGGCCTCACAGTACTGCCTGGGCCAGGAGCAGAGCCCTTCCTCCCCCATCCTGGGCGGGGACCCCTGAGTCACCGGCCATTGCAGATCATCCAGCAGCAGGGGCCTAGCACACCCTGGATCCTCAGTGAACGGGAGCTCCTGATGGGCAACGGGAGGAGCAGAAAAGGCAATGGGAAAAGGGCAGAAAGAAGCTTCCAGCACCTGGATCAGGTGAAAGGCAGTTTTTTGATCCCCACAACAAGGGCCAAAGGGTAGCATGGACTTAGTGACACCCCCGCCAACAAAGAGCAGGGTCAGTATAGGGGGTATGCAGGGGAAGGAGGGCAGTGCGAGGTGGGCCCAATGGGGACATCTAAGGCCAGGAAGGAGTCTGAGACTGGGGTCCATGCTGTGGGCACTTGGCACAGGGCAACGACATCTTCCCAAGCCCCAGGTCTGAACTTGGGGGTGGGGGTGTTAAGGACCTAAGAAAATCGGCCCTCCTTTCTCTAAGGAACTCCTCCCCTTCGGGAAATGTAAGTCACAAAGGGTTTCTCCAGATCCAGGAGGCTGCCTCCCCAGGATGCCCCTGAAAGCAGGGCAAGGCCTTGCCCGGCCAGAGAGCGGGACACCCAGCCAGCTCCGGCTTTCCCAGGCCTGACCCCTGGAGCCTGGGCATGGATGCCACCAGCCACTCCAGGCCCATCACAGTCCAGTTTTCCTCATGAAGCCTCCAGTCTTTCCTGGGTCACCTCTTCTGCGAGGGACAGGCCCCAAGACCTTGCTGAGGACTTCTCAGGGTGGATGCTCCCAGCTTCCTATGACGTTTTCCCTTGCCAATGCCAGCAGGTAAAGCACCTTAGTTTACAGAGAGTGGTCAAGAGGGTCCATGTGTGCAGCTGAACTGGCATGGCCAGGGTCTGTCCAACTCTTGCTTCTGTGGAGTCTGGGGGTCCCCGAGGGAGGCTGGGATGCCCTGGCCCTCCCCTCTCAGGGCGAGAGCCAGCCCTGCGGCCGGGGGCTCCCTGAGGCAGAAGGCCTGGGTCTGAGTGCAGGGGAAGGACCCCTCACGGCTCAGCTCCTTTCTGCCTCCATTTACTAGCTCACAGTTCGGTGGCTCAGAGTCCAGGCCCTGCGTGGCTAGATTCTTTGCTCAGGATCTGCCAGGTTGCATTCCATTCTGACAGCGCTGGGGAAGCATCCAGGCTCATTCTGGTCCCTGGCAGAATTCAGATTTTGCAGCTGGAGGCCTGAGGTTCATTTCTTTGCTAGCTACTGTCAGCCAGGGCTGCTCAGCCCTTAGAAGCTGTCTGCCTTCCTTGCCACGTGGCCCCCTCCACCTTCAGGTCAGCAACAAAGAATTCCTCGTGTGGTTAGGTTAGGCCCACTTGGATACTTTCCCTCTCAAGGTCCACGGTGCCACATAACGTGACCTAATCACGGGAGTCAGATCCGTTAGTCATAGTTCCGGGGTTGTCCAAGGCCTGTTTGTGGGGGCTGGGGGGGTCTTGGGGGCTGTGTTACAACGTGCTGCTTGTAGGCAATAGAGCCCAAGGTGATTTGTTTTTATCTTAAAACATCCACACAGATTTTATGTCTTATGTTAAAATATATCCATGTTTATTTTAATATTAAACCTCCCTTATGCCAAAACTTCTTTAAAAAACCCCAAACTGGATGCCTTTGGAAGATGCACCACATTTATCCTGTAGCTTCAAGTATCCTGGTCAGCAACCCACAGCCCCACTGAGAAGCACGGACTGGATCGTTTCTAAGGCCTCTGGTCTCAACCAGGCCAGGAAGGGATCCCAGCTGGACAGGCAGGACACGTGGATCCTAGTGTCCAAGACCGAGGGTAGCAGGCCTCTGGGTTTAACATCCCAGCCTTGACCAAGATGTGTCCTGAAAGATGGTTGGACCAGGGTGCCCCTGAGGCCAGACAGTTCCTTCCCCACCCTTTCCCCCAATAAATAAGCACAAAATTGGCCACTGCAGCCTCAGCCCCTAGGGAGTCCTGACAGGCAGGCCAAAGGGCGTCCAGAGCCCTGGGAGCAGCTGTGCTGCTCACACCTGCTTTTCCCAGGCCCCTGCCCAGGGTCCTGGGGGCTGCCTTCATGGAAGGCAGACACACACCTCAGGATTGTATAAAAGAGCCCCAAAGGGCCTCTCTCACTTCCCGGCAGGTCTGGGCCTTGCGTCCTCAGCCTGGGGGAGGTGGCACCTCCTTCCCAGAGTGGAAGTGGTGGGGTCCCTTGCTCCTCAGCAGGGGAAGCCCCTATCCTTCCTCCCACCTACAGGGTTTTCTGTCTTGTCCATCCCACTATCCTGTCCCAAGAGCCCAGACTGAGAGCCAGAGCACAGGCAGGAGGGGTCCCATCTCCATGTGCAGAGACCAGCTGGGGCAGCTAATCATCTGAGTAGCCGTTTCCTGCAGGGAGGAGGAAAAACAATAGGGAGGTGTCAGGTGGGGACCAGGTGGGGCCAGCCGAGGGCCCCTGCCCTCGATGCTCACCCAGGACGTTGAATTTGCACAGTGGGCAGGTCTGCTGGAGCATCAACCAGGGGTCCACGCAGTCTCGGTGAAACTCGTGCTTACAGGGCAGCACCCGGAGCCACTGTGGGTGGGAGGAATGGCTCAGGCCACAGTGGCAGGCCTCCAAGTGGGGGTGCCTGGCCCTGTGTCCTCACCTGAGCTTGAGAACTAAAACCCCTGTGGTCTGCCCCCTCAACCCGTTCTGCTTCCTGTCGTGCTAGCAGAGGTAGAAGAGAAGGGTCTGGTTGGGGTGGTTGGGGAACATCACAGGTAAACCAATGACTGGCCGCTCTGCCTAGGGCAGTAACCTGCTTGTTGCAAAAGTAGTCCAAACACACGGCGCAGGTCTCAGCACCAGGCTCTGGGGGACACTGTGCCGCCCTCCCCAATCGGCAGCGCCGGGTCTTGAGGGATGCCAGTTTTTGTAACACACGGCGATTGAGCAGGTCCACCTGTGGGGGAAGGGCAGGCACAGTTGGGCAGGCCCAAGAGCTGGTGGCACCAGGAATCCCTTGGGCTGGCTCCCACCTGGCCTCCGGGCTCCCTCTGGCTCTGCCGTGATGCCTGCCGCTGAGCCTGGACCACGAGGCCTGTGCACAGGAGCATGGCCACCAGCAGGATGGCGTTCCACAGCTGCTGCAAGGGCTTCTGGGGAGGGGAGCAGGGTGTCAGGGATGCTGGGGACACCCCACCATCTTCCCTCAGTAAATGAACGGCAAGGACCAGGCAGGAGAGTCCCATCGCCACTGTATCCCTTAACACCAAGTTCCTGGCTTCCTCTTCTGAAGCCCTGTCCCAGGGTCCGCCCAGCTGTCTCTGACCCACCCCTGTCCCCAGCCCAGGCCTCTTCTGAGCAGCATGAGGCACTCATGGAACTGGCTGTCAGGCAGCCTCACAGACCTCCCAGCCCAGGATCCTGTCACCTCCCCACCCCCATCCCAAACCTGGGCTTCTGGTCAGCTTTCTAGCCACCATCACCTGCCCACCGCCCGGCTTCCATCCAGGCTGAGCGAATATTCACATGCCCTGAGGGCACCAGTCCCCAGGGCTGGCTGCCCCACTCTGCTGAGGGTCTCATGTCCCCCCTCGCCAGCCCTCTTCTCTACTGCTTTTTGGGTGTCCTGCTCCAGCCTCACGCACCCATTTCCCACCACAGCCACGGGCATCTCACCTGCAGACCTGATCACGCAGCACCCCTCATCCCTTGACACCCTTCCCCAAAAGGCCGCCTTTCCACCATCCCTGTCCCTGCCTTTAGGAAAAAACCCAAACCCCTTCAGCCTGCCTTCAAGCTCCCATCCCACCCCTGTCTCAATGTCCCTTGCTCATTGTCCCCTCTTCTGTCTGTGCTTCTCTGTACACTGTGTCCCTCTCGGGAACCCTCTTCCTCGCCCCTTGCTCTGGAAGCAGCCCCTGACCACCAGTGTTGGGCGAGCGCCCCCCCCCCACCTCCCCTGCCCAGCCCTCCTTGAACTTCCTCTAAACTTGTGTCTCCTCGAGGATGTCCTCGGTGGTCCCACTGGAGGGTGGAAACCATGTCCGATGTGCCTTACTTAGTCTTTGAGAGGCCTCTGGGGTAGGGGGTGTGCTCAGAGCTCCTGGGGGACAGCCCTGACTTAATTCCCACCATGCGCAGTGTGGCTTGACTACTCCACAGCTGGCGCAGGAAGTGATACAGCATTGTGAGCACAACCCGGCCTGCTCACTGCACAGACACACATCACCCACACGGGCCCACTGTTTCACCGGGTCTGTGGGTGTGCAATGACTAATAAACGTGTTTGAGTAAAGGCTTTCTGCATTCTTAGTAGCTTTCTGCCGTCGTGTTCTTCCCCAGCCAGTGCTGAAGCACCACTCCCATCACGTGGGGGAGAGGGGCCAGGAAAGCATTTGTTGTTAAAAGAGGCCACCAGTGTGGACAAGGTTGGGTGCTGCTGGTGTCATAAGATGCTGCTTTTGCTCAGAGCAGGAGCACTCTGGGGGCCACTGCTGAGAGGCATCTGTGAGTCCCAGTTCCCGCTCCGTCCTGTCCTCTCCCCGCTGGTTTCTGTGTCCCTGTCATCCATTCCACGGTGGGGTGGTGGTGCCTGCTCCCAGGAAGCTCTCCCCACAATCCAAAGCTAAGCCCAGGTGCCTTCACTATGCCCCAGAAGGCCTGTGCCCACCTCCAGTTCAGCGCTTACCCCAGGAGGGCAGTCGTGTCTCTGGCCTACCTCCTCCCCAGACGGGGCCCCCATGAGCCAGGGCTGGAGCTGCCCTGCTGTCGTGCCCCCTGCCATGCTGAGCTGGGCTGACACTCGGCCAGACTCACTGAGTGGCCATTACAGTGTAAGCGCTCAGGGAGCTCCATGATTTGGAGCGACCAGTGAGCAGTGGGTGAGTGAAGGCATGGCTGGCCTACAGCTCTGCTGTAGGCCCCAGATGCAGCCTGCCCAGGCTCAGTGCGTCTCGGGGACCTGCAGGTGAGGAGGGAAGGTAGGGCTGGGACTTGTCTATCGGAGCAGTAAGGCTGTGGTTCATCGGACCTTTGGGACTTTTCTGACATACCAGTGCCGCAGCTGATTCCCAGGGGCCGGAGGGTGGTGACTGGGCCCTGGGGATGGAGCTGAGTGCTGGCCCCAGCAGCCCTTCTGATGCCTCAGCTGCTGTAGCCACCCAACACCTGCACGGCCCCCCGGCCAGCAGTATGGACGCTCAGCTTTGCCCCCTGTACCAGCCAGACCTGCCTGCAGACTGTTATTCCCACCTCCAGGCCTCTCAGGCCCGCTTCCAGCCTGCTTCTCTCCTAGCTCCAGCCTTTGTGCCCAAACCTCCTCCTGGCCTCACATCTGACAGCCTCTTACCAAATGTCTGCCCCGCCCAGAGGTCTGTGTGGGCTGCCCTCCAGGAGGAGGTACAGTGGGGCTCCCTTCTCTCCCAGAAAGCCCTCCCATTCCCCCAGCCTCAATGCCTGCTCCCTCCACAGAGGGAGGGAGCACAAACATCAATCAGTGTGTGCCATCTGGGCTGAACTGCCAAGGCCTCCTTTGAGTACGAGCTCCTCTTCCCTGCTTGTCTCTGAGTCCTTCAAGGGCAGAGCCCAGGCCTTAAAGCCTTTTGTACCTTCCACAACCCTTCCCATAGAGTCCCTAGTGCCCTGGGATCTCAAAAGTTATTTGGTAACTGCTTATTTATTCAAGCACTTAAAACAATAAAGATATTCCAAGTAGCAGCAGCTGCCCATTTGCTCAGTGCCTACCATGAACTTTACATACACAATTTCCAGATAATCCTGTGGCCACGTGCTGTCCTTGCTCACAAACAAGGAACATGAGACCAGAGAGGTTAAACACTCAGCCTGAGATCGCACGGCTAAGATTTCAGAGCCAGGATCTGAACCTAAGTCTGCCAGACTTGAGTTGCCTTGCATGGCCCATGTCCTCAGACACTTGCTGGAGGCTGCATACCATGAGACTGGGGCATGCCCACCCTGCACGGAGGAGGGACTTGAGAAATGCTTGCAGACAGAATACCTTTGAACCCTCTCGACACTGAGCATTGGGAAATCCAGAGACAAATAAGACATAGCCCCAGCCTTCAGGAAACAAAGGCATGCTCTCCACACATCCAGGATGGGCTGTCCTGAGAGCCCTGTGAAGGGCCTCACGAAGCGCTGCTGTGATTTGGAAGAGGAAGAGAGGGACTGGGAGCTGAGGGTGCTGGGCGCTTTCCAAAGAAAGCAGGCAGAGTGAGCTGTGAGGGCTCTGGCTGGATTGGGACATGTGGAGACAGAGAAAAAGAGGTCCATGCCTGCAGAAAGCGTGGCAAGATTTAGTGGCAGGAGACCAGGGAGAGTGTGAAGGCCAGTAAATGGCACAAGGTGGTGGAGTGCAAGAAGACCGGGAAAAAAATAAGTGATCGGGAGAGCTGTGAAAGCCAGGCTGAGGAGGCTGAACTTGATTCTGCAGGCAATGGGGAACCAAAGAAGGCTTCCGAGTGGAAGAATGACATGAGAACAGCAGCTACCATCAGCTGTGTGTGGCCATGGATCAGATACCACCCTGAATAGCCACCATGTCACTGAACACTCACAAGAGCCCTGGGAGGTGGGAGAGGCAGTCCTTCCCACTCCGGCAGGGAGTGGCCACAGGATTTGAGACAAGGCATGTATGTAGTCCCACACAAGCCTCCCCTCCCCAATACCCACCTGTTCCTGGGCCCGGCTGCCTCCCAGGCACACCAAATCCTGCCATCCTCCATAGCCATTCTTAGAGAGGCCACAGGTGGTCCACAGTGTCAGCTTCCACTCAATGTTGGCCGACAGGGACTCCCCACTGGTGATCTCAGCTGTGGCCTGGGTCCTCCTGGGAGGGAAAACCACAGAGGAGCCAGATGGAAGGCCTCCTGGGAGGCGAGACCCAGACCCCCGCATACCCCAATATCCTGCTGCCCTTCTGCTTTGGCCCCCCAGGCCTTTCCCATCTAACGGTTTTTCCAGTTCTCACATCAGCCAGGCCAGAGAGGCCCATAAGCCCAGAGAAGAGCCTGTCAATCAGAAGTCAGCTTCCTCCTTGCTAGGGCCAATCCCCTCTGCTCAGAGCTGTCTCCTCGTGCCAGGCCCTGCCCAACACCTCCTTCTGGTCTCCTCACCCATTTTGCAGCTCAGTCTTAAGGAGAATAGGAAAGGCCCTGGTCCCAAACCTGAGCCCATGGCGAAGCCAGGCATCCTCAACACCTAGGCTCCCAGGCCCAGTCCTTCGGAGCTCAAACCCCAACTCACTGCAGCAGTGCCTCCAGCAGCTTGGTGACATTGGAAGAATAATGGAGGACGATCACCGGCCTGAGCAGAAGCTGGGATATGTCTAGCTGTAGGGGAACAGGGGAGTTAGCTGGCCTTGGTGCCCCATTCCCCAGCCTGTGTGCCCCCAAAGGCTCATCCAGTTTACCTCTCGGACCACGTTGTGGTTCAAGATGAGGAGAAGCAGGGCAGAGGCTCCCAGGAAGAGCGCCCTCCGCATCTATGGGACAGAGGTGGAGGCTAGCCCACACCCTACCCACACCTCACCAATACACCTGTCACCACAGTTATTCTTAGCTCCTGGCACCACAGTGTTCCTTTCTTCTGAACAGACTGGTTATAAGCTCCTTGAGGTCAAGGACAGAAACGCTTATTCCTTCTGCCTTTCCCCCAGATGCTGTGTGGGACCCAAACAATGCTGTTTTCCCTGGTCCTAGCAGGGCAGGTCTGCTATCGGCCCCCATCAGGAACTCCCTGTTGGATATTCTCAGGGCCTGGCGGAGCTTCCTGACGCTCTGGCCTCCCCCCACCTGTTTCCACACTATAGTGACTCAATTTTCCAAACTGGGGTCTCTTTCCCCACCTAGGCCTAAGGGTTTTCTAGAAGCTCCTTAGGATCCCATATGGTAGTCTGGCTCTGGCAAATGCCTTGAAACCCCTTCTCCAACCCCCTTCCCCACATACATCCCTTGCACCTGCTGGACCAGGGCCTTGGGATAGGCCTGTGGACCACTGCTCTGACTCTCCGGGTGGAACTGGGCCTCCTGCTCCTTGCCCACGTATGCCACTGCAATCCAGTCTTGTACCGGCACCTCCTTCTCAGCATCCACGATGTCCATCTGTGGGGCAAGAGGCCAAAGGCAGAGGGAGGAGAGGAAGTTAGCAGCATCAGGCACACAGGGATGCAAGGCCAAGGTCTGGGAACGAGTTTGGAGGGGACAGCATCTGGATCTCAGATTTTGGAAGCCGGAAGGCTGGGGGCCTGGGCAGTCTGGGGAAGGGGCGCTGGGCTGCCAGAGCTTGGTCCAAGGCGAAGGCCGGTTGTGGGTGCAGGGCTCTATGTGGCGACCGGGGCCAGGTGGCTCGGCGGCGCTCACCAGCAGCAGACGGCCACCCAGCGGGGGCGCCGGGTCGGCCTCCGGGCCGATCCTGACGCCCTCCAGGACCAGAGCGTCCTGCCGCGGCAGCCTCACGTCCACCCTCACGGCGCGGGCCCCTCCACGCCCCGCACCAGTCGCGGGCTCGCCGCCGTCCGCCGCGGCCCCGGGCCCTGCCAGGCCGAGCCAGAGCGGCAGCAGGGGCAACAGCAGCAACAGCGGCGACGGCGGCGGCGGAGGAGGCGGCGAAGGAGATCTCAGCGCAGGGCGGGCGGAGGGGCCCATGGTCGGAGCCAGCGAGCAGATAAAGCAGGGGCACCGGGGGTCCTGGGCACTGGGGTAGCAGAGGGAGGGACTCCGCGGCCGGACGGGGCGGGGCACAGGGAGGGGGCGGGGCTGTGGCCGGACGGGGCGGGGCGCAGGGAGAGGGGTGGGTTTTCGGCGGCTTGGGCGCCCAGACCAGGCCTCGCGCGCCCCCTCGCGGCTGCAGGGAACTCGGGCGCAGGAGGCCCAGGAGGCTACATACAGCAGAGCGGAGCCCAGGTCACTGTGGCTGAAGCGGGAAATCAGAGAGGAGGTGCTCACAGGCTGTTGGATTGTCAGAAGCCAAGACAGGACAGTGGAGAGCAAGAGAGGTAGTTGGAAAGGGCGACTTGTGTGGAAGGGATGGCAAGGAGGGATCAGGGCTGGAGAAGGGCAGGAACGAGGGGTATCTAGGAGCTTGGACGCTGCAGTGGCCAGATGGTCCCACAGTGTGGCCTGGGCCAAATCTTAACCCCCTCTTGCTAGGGCCTCTGTTTCTCCACCAGACCGAACTCCTGGAGGGACAGAACCAGAGAATTGCATGGGAGGCAGACAGGAGAGATGGAGGCAAGTGTCCTGGGGTGGCAGAGAGCCAAAAGGCTGGGTCCTCGGGGAAGTCACTTTCCTGGGCTGTGAAACGGGCACAACATAAGACCAGCACTGTCTCCCTCCCAATAAGTAACTTCTGACGCCTACTTGGATGTCCTAAAACTCATCCTTTTCTCCAAGGGTTACAGCTGCTGAGAGCTGGCTCAGTCTGAAAGCCTTTTAAAAACTGCACTGTGAGCAGGGAGAGGTGTGTGAGGGGACTAATTGGCAATGCAAAATATATAAAATAAAGATTATATATTTAAAAAACCTGCACTGTGATAAAAGGGTAAAAGCCAGATGAGCCACGACACTCTTTCCCTAATAATCTATTATGAAAAATATCAATCATACAGGAAAATTGAAAGACTTTTACAGTGAACACCGGTATAACCACCAACAGCGATTGAATTGTCAAGATGCTCCAGAAGAATACAGTGGAAAGAATCAGACAGCCTGATATTAGCCCAGAGACAGACAAATGGGGCATCAAACAGAAGCCAAAACACGTAAACATGAGTATGTCAGAGAAAGCAACTCAGTTGGGGGCTGGGGAGGAGGAAGTATGAAGGGCTGTTGGATAAACTGTGCTAAGAAAATGGGTTAACCATAAAAAAGAAATGAAATTGGACCCCTACTGCACATCATCCACAAAACATCAATTCCATGTGGACTAAAGACCTAAAAATGAAAAGTCATACTTTAAACATTTTCAGAAAGAAACACAGAATATCTTGATTACTTTAAGATGAGGAGATAGTTCTTAATACAGAAAAGCAGATTATAAAGGCAAAGCTTGAAAAAAATATCAGCAATAAAATGAACAACTCCTGTTAATCAAAACATTGTAATAAAATGGCAAGGAAAGCCACAAGTTGGGAGGAGGTATTTGCAACCAAATGATTCATAGGCAGAATATATACCTGATATGGGCCACAAGATGCAACTAGGCATTTGACAAAAGAGGAAACAAGAATGGTTAATACATATGAAAAGATGCTCAGACTAATCAGGGACATACCGATTAAAGTCACTGGCCCCACTGAGGAACCGTGTCTGGCTTGCTCCATCCTAGCTCCTGTCTCTGGCAAAAACTTAAGAGTCTGACAATATTAAGTGTTGATAGGGATGCGGAGCAATGGACTCCATGAACTGCTGATGGGCATAGAGCCTGGTCGTATAGCCAGGCTGGAAACTACTTTACATCAGATAAAACCAGATGCACATTCTCAGGAATTCCACTCCTGGGTGTATGCTCTAGGACAGTGGTTCTCAACACAGACTGACATTAGAGTCATCTAAGGATTTGCTACAAAATATTGACACCCGACCTCTACTCTAAATCACTGAATTGTTGTCTCTGGAGGTGGGAACTTGTTACGGGAAATGATTAAAAAGAAAAAAACCTCGCAGGCCAGATGTGTCCAATGTGCAGTCTGGGTTGGGAACCGTTTCTTGGGTTTGTGCAGAACTGCGCTGTTTACATAGTAAAAACTGAAAACAGCCCATTCTTCATCACTAGAAGAGAGAAGCTGTGGTAACTTCATGCGTCGAATACCATGCAATAGAAAAAAATGAATGAATTAGTTACATGTATAACCATGATATTTATTTATGTTTAAATGTTATTTCCCGATTGCAGTTGACATACGATATTATATTAGTTTCAGAGGTGCAACGTAGTGATTAGAGATTTATCTGCCTCACAAAGTGATCACCCCGATAAGTCTAATAACTGTATGATACCATACATAGTCATTACAATGTCATCGATGATATTCCCTATGCCGTACCTTATATCCCTGTGAGAATTTTTATTTTTATTTATTTTTTCATCGCTTTAAGAGAGAAAGGAAGGGAGAGAGAAACGTCAATGTGAGAGAAGGACTGGGAATCGTACACGCCCAGAATGGAAATCGAATCCGCAAGCAACCTAGGTGTGGGCCCTAACCAGGAATTGAACCCATAACCTTTCTGTTACAGGAGGATGCTCCCACTACCTGAGCCACACTTGCCAGGGCCTCATTACTATTTTCATAACCGTGTACTTCTTAATCCCTTTCAACTCTTACAAAAAATTCATTTATTTATTTTTAGAGAGAGGGGAAGGGAAGGAGAAACAGAGGGAATGAAACATCAATGTGTGGTTGCCTTTCACATGTTCCCTACAGGGGACCTGACCGGCAACCCAGTCATATGCCCTGACTGGGAATCGAACTGATGACCCTTTGGTTCTCAGGCCCGCACTCAATCCACTGAGACAAACGAGCCAGGGCTCCCTTTCAACTTTTTTACCCATCCCCCCAACTCCCTCCCACATGGCAACCACCAGCTCTCTCAGTCTCTGAGTTTGTTTCTATTTTGCTTGTTTATTTATTTTGTTTTCTAAATTCCACATGTAAGTGAAGTCATATGGTATTTGTCCTTCTCACCATGGACATTCTAACAATGCTGAGCACAAAACGCAAGTCTCAAAATAAGACATTGTACTTAAGCTCAAAACCATCAGGACTTGCCCTGGCTGGTGCGGCTCAGTGGATTGAGTGCAGGCCTGCAAACCAAAGCGTTGCTGGTTTGATTCCCAGCCAGGGCACATGCCTGAGTTGCAGGCCATGTCCTCAGTTGGGGGCATGTGACGAGCAACTGCGCATTGAAATTTCTCTCCCTCTTTCTCCTTCCCTTCCCCTCTCTGAAAGATAAATAAAATCTTTAAAAAACAAAAAAACAAAAACCACCAGAACTTACAAGATTATCACACAAAAATCAGATTTCAGTTGTGCTCGGTACACTGGCAATAAACAGTCCAAAAGGAAATTCAAACAACAATTCTGTTTACAATAGTATCCAAAAGCATAAAATACCTGGGATTGACTGAAACAAGGAGGTGAAAGATGTGTGTACTGAAAACTAGAAAATATTGCTGAAATAAACCAAAGACAACCTAAATAAGTGGGAAGACTTATGGAGTTATCTTATCTTAATGAATTGGTAAATTTAATTTTGTTAAGGTAGCAAGACTACCCAAAGCAATCTGCAGGTTCCATGCAATCCCTATCAAAATTCTAATGACCTTTTTTAAAGAAATGGAAACTCATCCTAAAGTTTATGTGGAATTGCAAGGGGCCCTGAATAGCTCATGTTGTAAAGAGGAGAACAAACTTTGCGCGGTGGCAGTATTGTAGCCAATGAGGTTTATCCAAGGTGTGTTATTACTAATGAAAAACCGTCCCACTACCCCGCCATGACAACTTGAAATATAGTCGGCATTGGCAATTTTTGACAGTCTTACAGAGGCCGAATTTCTAAAAGAAGAAAAAGAAGAAGGAGAAGAAGAAGAAGAAGAAGAAAGAAGAACAAACAGGACTCACGTTGTCCAGTTTGAAAACTTACTACAAAGCTACAGTAATCAAAAATGGAGTAGTACTGGCATAAAGACAGATATTAGATAAATGGAATAGAATTGACAGAAATAAACCCAGACACCTGTGGCCAATTGATTCTCAACGAGAGTTGAAAGGGCCAAGGTCAAGAACAGTCTCTTTAACAAATGCTGTGACAACTGGATATCCACGTGCAAAAGAATAAAGTTGGACTCCCACCTCACACCACATTCAAAAATTAACTCAAAATTGATGAACGGTAGGAATGTGAAATGGTGATTCCTCGAAAAATTAAACATAGAATTACCATATGATCCAGCCATTCCACTTCTATGTACACACCCAAAAGAACTGAAAGCAGGGACTTGAACAGATATTTATTTATACACCCATGATCAGAGCCTTATTCACAATAGCCAAAAGGGAAACAACCAAAATGTTCCTCAATGGGTAAGTGGATAAATAAATTTGGGTATGTCCATAGGATGGAATAGTATGCAGCCATAAATAGGAATGAAATGCTGATACACGCTCCGACATGGATGAACTTCGAAAACATGACACTAGATGAAATAAATCAGACACAACTTGTATCGTGTATCCAGAACAGGTACATCTGTAGAGACGGAAGGCAGGTTGGTGGCTGGGGAAAGGGGAAATGGTACGAGACTGCTTGATGGAGAAGGGTTTTCTCTTGGGGTGGGTGATACAGAGGTTTGGGACTGGGTAGCGGTGATGGTTGCACAACATTATGAAGGGACAAGTATCGCTGAAGTTTTTACTTTAAAGGGTTAATTTTGTGGTATGTGAATGTCACTCCAATAAAAAAAAA
>PVKM010008072.1:0-27067 GCA_004027735.1 Carollia perspicillata
ATTTGAATAGGTCTGCTCTAGTTGCTTTGGGAAAGAGAATGAACATCATACAGTCTTTGCCCACCTTGAGCTGACACCTTAGAAAATAGAATTCTCAGCACTAACTTTATATCATATTGTTTTTATTTTTTAAAGATGCTATCTATTTTAAGACTATATTTTCTCTACTCAGTCTTTTTCTCAGTGATAAGATGGGGGTGGAAAAAATAGTTACACTTGAACATAATATCTTATTTCCTAGAGACAGCTGATTGCCAATTAAGCAGAAGTACTGTGAAATAGCAGGTGGGTATTTACCCACAAACAATAGGGAACTGAAGAGCCTAGAAGGGCCCTGGGTAAGAAGTTGTTATTGTCAATAAAACAATGATTAGTAACTTGGGTTGTCTTCACACAATGATTTTATCCCCATATTTAGCTGAAAAGTCCTGCCCTTTTCCAACTCTTCCTGTATTTAAAGTAAAACTACTCACATTCCTGCTCATGCTTGCATTTGCCTCAGATGCTTGGGAAGAGCTGGTGGGTCGGGCTACCTCTGATATTTTCATCCTTAGTTGATCCCAGGTTACTTCCTGTCTGAGCCATCTCTGACTGTCCAGGCAGAGTGTGTCCTTTTATTTCTCTGCTTCCTCACTCTGCACTTATTTCTATCATGGTGCTGATTTTAGCACATGGTAATTATTTGTGTGTGTGTGTCTGTCTCCCTGACTGTTATATCTTTAGGAGTAGAGAACCTTTCAAATGGAAGGTTCTCGATAAATGTTTGTTGAATGAATGAATCAATACATGTAAGATGAATGAATGACGGAAGAGAGCAAGCTCTTCATTAGCAGTTGCCTTTCTGAGCCACTGTCCATCACCATTGGAGCCCCCAAATTTGGTGCCAGGGTGATCACTCCGACTGGGCATTGCCGAAGAGCTGCTCTGGCCCATGTTCTACACTGAGGCTTTAGTTGCAAAGCTTTAGTTACAAGCCTTTTTTTTTTTCCCAAAGAGATGGGAGGGTAAACACCCCCACCAGCCCTCCCATTTAGCAATCCACGGGACACGGCCAGCTGGCTTGACACAACATCTGCCTTTAGTGAGGCTTGGTCACATCTGCGCTGTGGCTTCAGGCAGAACATTCATGAAAGCTGCTCACCTTGAGCTCTTAAGCCATGGATGAGGGAGGTGGCTTTGGGAGAAGAAAGAGCTGGCTTTTGCAGCTGGCCCCAAGGAATTTTGAAGCTCATAATTAAAATAGTACCTAACAGACACTCATTAAATATTTTAGGATGAGAGATTGAATGAATCCCAAAGCCAGACAACTGACCTCCTCTTACACCAAAGCAAACTTTCATTCTCTCCCACATAGCACTTCAGGCAGAGAGGCATCATGTGGCCCTTTTGCTGGCTTCTTTGCTGCTGTTATTAACTAAACATAAATAAATAAATATGTAAACAAATAAACAACAACAAAAACTGCTGCCCAATTTGCTTGAGATAATATGGGCTCCAATGTAGCTGATATGGTTAAAGATATTGGGTAAGGAGGTGGCTTCGGGAGCCCGAGTTTACTATGTAATTTCCCCTAAGCCACACTCTCTCGAGTGCTTCTTTTGGACTTGACTCCTGGGCAGGTAAATCTTAGAGATTAGCTTCACACCTGTTAATGGGTTTAGAGAGTGAGTGATGCAGAGATGGTTGTTTTTTGTCTCATGTCTCACTAGATAAGGATAATGTGCAGGTAAGAGGGGAACACAGAGGAAGCATCACTAACATGAGGCAGGCTTAGCCCAGGTCCTGGAATGGCTTTAGATTTTGGAACAGTACTTCTCTTCCAAGTTCTATTTTCTGCAGAAAACAACTTCTGTAAACATGAGTGTCCTCTGTCTCTTTTCAACTCAAGGTTTAGGAATTTTCTTAAATTTGGTATTTTTTTAAAAAAGAAATTCTCTTTACTATTTGATGAGAATGGCCCGTTTAATTAAGAAATACAAAAGCTTGTCTTATTTGTGTTAGGCCCTGAAGATCACCAAATAAGAGGGAGAAAATGTTGCCTTGGGATTAGTAACTTTGCAGATTTTGACGTTAGGTTGACTTGTTGATTGATTGACTCATTTATTGAGAGCCTATGTACAAAAGACTAGTCAGGAAATGGGGACAGAGAGAGGGGCCGGACTTGGACTCAGCCGTCAAGGAGCCTATTGTTCAGTACAGCAGGTGGAATGTGGATGTAAGTGAATATTTTAGCAAGGGAGCAAGGGCCAAAGGTACAGCTATAAATCACCATGGAGTTACAGAGAGAGGGGGCAGAGCTCTGGGCTGGGAAAGCCGGGGATTGACCATAGAGGATGTGGGCCTTGAAGAATGGGTAGAGATGGTGGGGAAGATTCTCCATGACAAAGCGAGAGACCAAGGAGTCATGTTTTCATTTGGCTTGAGTACAGAATGTCTGACAAGTGTGAAGGTGGGGAGACAGAGAGAAAGAGAGAGAAACAGAGAAAGAGAGAAACGGAAAGAGAGAGAGAATCCTAGGGTCATGGAATCAGAACCACTAGATTAAGTTACCTCAAAGCCCATCCTGTTTCTGTCCTTTTAGTTATATGAGAAAATAAGTATGTTTTTCATTTATGTCGGTTTGAGTTGGGATTTCTGCTAGTTGTTACAGAAATTATCCTAACTGATGATAAAATTTTATTGGAAAGAGGGGTTGAAGCCAGGCTGGTGAGGAATTTAGACAATATTTCAAAGGCAATATGGAACCATTTAAGGTTTTTCAGCTGAGGAATGAAGTAATTAAAACTTTAAGAATATTCCACACAGCAGTATCTTCACCAATCTATCTTCCGGGGCAAAGGATATAAAGGAAAGGATAAACAAATGAGACTACATCAAATTAAAAAGCTTCTGCATGGCTAAAAGAAAATCAGCGAAATGAAAAGGGAACCAACTATATGGGAAAGCGTATTTACCAATGATACCTTGCACAAAGATTTGATCTCCAAAATATATAAAGAACTCATACAACAACACCAGGAAGACAAACAGCCCAATGAAAAAATGGGAAGGACCTGAACAGACACTTTTCCAAGGGGAACATACAGAGTGCCCATAGATATATGAAAGGATGCTGAACATCACTAGCCATCAGAGAGATGCACATTAAAACCACAATGAGATACCACTTCACACCTGCCAGAATGGACATCATTAACAAATCAACAAACAACAAGTGCTGGCAAGGATGTAGGGAAAAGGGAACCCTAGTGCACTGTTGGTGGGAATGCTGACTGGTGCAGTCATTGTGGAAAACAGTATGGAATTTCCTAAAAAAACTAAAGATGGAACTGCCTTTTGATCTGGTGAAACAAGAATTAAAAAAAAAAACCTATGCTCCCCAACGTTCATAGCAGTGTTTTTTACAACAGCTAAGTGCTGGAAACAGCTTAAGTGCCCATCAGTAGATAAGTAGATCAAAAAACTGTGGTATATTTACACAATGGAATACTACACAGCAGAAAGAGAGAAGGAACTCCTACCCTTCGCAACAGCACAGATGGAACTGGAGAATATTATGCTAAGTGAAATAAGCAGGTGGTGAAAGACAAATACTGTATAATCTCACTTATGAGTGGAACCTAATGAACAAAACAAATAGCAAAATAGAACCAGAGACATGGAAATAAAAAACAAACTGACAGTGACCGGAGGAGAGGGATAATGGGGGAAAGAAGGGGAAGAAGATTCTAGTCAAGGAACATGTATAAAGGACCCATGGTAATGGACAACAGGGTGGGAACTGACTGGGGGGGGGGCAAGGCAGGGGGAGAACAATGGAAAGTTAGGGAAGGATTGAGACAACTGTACTAGAACAACAATTAAAAAAAGAGAAAATAATCTAACAATGTTGAATTTCCAGAAATTGATAACTCTTCTGTGATTATGTACTACAATGTTTTTGTCCTTTGGAAATACAGACTGAAATGTTCAAGGGTAACAGTACCTGATTTAAATAACTTACTTTTGAATGATTTAGAAATAAAAGTGTGTGTGTGTAAAGAGAGGAGAGACTGACAATATCAATGTTAAAGAAAATGAGGCAAAATTAACAATTGGCAGACATAAATCAAGAGTGTAAGATAGTTTTTTGGTACTATTCTTACAAAAAATATAAAACTTTAAGAAGATTAATCTGGCAGGTGTATGTAGAATGGTAGAGGAGAGGAAAGAGTACCCATAAGGAGGTCATATATTCACTATAGTAAAAGTCTCAACATGTGGAATTAGAGTGATTAGGTAATCTAGTGTTCATCTTAAGTCAACTGAACATCTGCATATTAAAATGTAAAATCAATCTCTGTGTAGCTAAGGAGAAGTTCTAGATAAGCAAGCTCCCATTTGGTCCTTAAATCAATTTCTATGGTATAGTTTTTGTTTGCCCTGTTCTAATGAGATCTACATATTTTTAGTTAGCCTAAGTGAGGTAGAAAGGATGAACTATGCTAGCAGGCTACTATGTGCAATAGACATCCTTTCCTACACCAGCAGTTTGGGATTTACAGAAGTTTCTAGGCAGACCGCTAATACCTGTGGTATTCATCATTGAATATTCACAAGAGTATTGAAAACAAACAAATGATACATCACAGAGTATCTGACAACTGGGGCCCAATTCTGCCACTTGCTCTGTGACATCAAAAAAATAATTTATTTTCTTAAGCCTCAGTTTTGTTAACTGTAAAATGGAGATGGTATAATATCCATTTAGAGGGTTTTTGTGAGGATTAGTGAGACAATACATGTAAACATAGCAAACTCCAAAAAATGTAGTTGCTACTTGTTTTAGTTGCCAAGAGATTTGAAATAAGAGTAAACATCTGTTCCCTTAGGAGGCATGCGGTCTATTAGCCTGTCTAGATTGGTGAATTTTGTTGTGTATCAGATACCAATTTAATAGGCATTGAGGAAACAAACATTTCATATCTAATTTTAAAAGGGAAAACAAAAGAAATAGGCAGTTATAAAGATACATTTTGGATATTTAAAATTCAAAGGACTTTGACCTTTCATTTTTGTTGACTTGCAGATATAACATGAAAAAATTTATTGAGAATTCAAAAAATCATACTAATGAATTGGAGTGGGGAAACTATGGCTTTTGAAGAGTGACAATTCAAAAGAGAAATGTGAAATTTTGATAATATCTGTGAATGTCCTCTGTGGTTATATGCTAGCAAGTGATATGCTATGTTCTCCCAAGTTTGTTTTAACCTAACAAGTTGTAAAGGTAATATTTTCTATTCAAGTATAAGAAAGAGATACAGGATGGAGACCATTCCTGGCTGAGCCCTCTCGAGGACTTTGCTGATAATGCCTACCTCCAAGTATCTGAGCTTGTTCAGTCTGGCTTTGTGTTTAAACTTTTTATTTTGAAATAATTTTAGACATAGAAAAATTACAAAAGTAATAGAGTTCTCATATACTTTCTATTTGGCTTCCTCTAATGCTATGTCTATCACAACCACTTACAATGATCAAAGCTAAGAAATTAATAGTAGGGCAATTCTATAAGCTAATCTACTGACTTTATTTGCATTTCCCCAGTTCCTCCAGTAGTGTCCTTCAGTTGCTTTAGGACCCAGTCCAGGATACCACATGATACTTAGTGTCATGTCTTCTTCATCTCTTCTAATCTGTGACATTTTCTTGGACTTTCCTTGTCTTTCATGCCCTTGAAATTCTTGAGGATAACTTGTCAGTATTTTATAGACTGTCATTCAATTTGAATTTGTAGGATGTATTTTTATGGTGAGATGAAAGTTCTGCTTTTTGGGGGCAAGAATACCACAAAGGTATTTTTCTCACACAGGGTATCATGTCAGGGGGTCCATGATGTTGATGTGTCTCTTTGCTGGTAATGGTAATAACCTTGGTCCAGACATCTTCATTGTAAAGGTGCTATTTCCCCCTTGGTAAGTAATAATTAGCTTGAGGGAGGTTTTTTTGAGACTATGCAAATACTCTCCTCCATGGACTTTGACCCATAAATGTTAGCATCACTGGTGGGTCTTGAAAGCAATGATTTTCTATTCCCCTCACCTCTATACATTATTAGTTTGAGATTTTATGTGAGGGATCATTTTGATTTTTCATAATCACCTGATAAAATTTACCTATGACTTCCAAAGGAGATTTCGCACTTTAAAACTGACCTTACCATGATTTTTTTTCTTTTTGCTTATTATAAGCACAATACAGATTCAGTATAAAAGCCAAAGATAATAGAAGTTAAAACATCTATAGCTCTCTTAGAGACAACCATCTTAATATCTTAGAGTCTATGTATGTGTCAATATGTTTTTCTCTGCAGATATATACATACAAAAAGCAAAAGCGGCTCATGCTGTGTGTGCTTGTTTGTAAATCTGCTTCTTTGGCTCACAAACACATTGTGAATATTTTTCTATAGCAATAGAAACATTTTCATAACATTTTTAAGGGACATCATAATAGTCATTTCATGGATGTGTCAAAATTTACGAACCATTTATTATTAGATATTTTCATTGCATTTTAGCTTTTTCCCCTTTTCAGACAATGGTGCGGTGACCACCTGTGCGCCGTCATCTTTATGCAGAGAACGCAGTGTAGATCAAGGACAGCAGCAACGTTTATTGACCTCGCACATCTTGCCAGGGGTGCCGGTGCTGAGCATTTACACGCCTGAGCTCATTTTATCCTCACAACAACCTTCTGTGATAGTTCTTACTACCACCCTCATTTAACATCCCGGGACGGTGAGGTTCACACTCAGTAATTTGTCCAAAGTTTCGTTCAGCTCGTCAGTGGTATTAGGACCTGGACTCAGGTTCTGTGGACACAAAAGGGAGGCTCTTACACATGACACTGCATTGATTAAATTACTGTCTTGCAATGCAGTGTTCAGGTGATCTATTGCAGAACTGTATACCTTAAGCCTATGTAATTTTATTAACCAATGTAACCCCAATAAATTCAAAATAAGTAAGTAAGTAAGTAAATGAATAAAAATGATTGCAGTAAGTAAATTCTAAAACTGGAATTTCTGATTAAGAAGATTCACATTCTAAAGACTTTCGGTACATAGCATCTAACCGCCTTTCAGAAAAGCGGCTTAAGTTCATTCTACTCTCAATGCCCGGTAGGTATGTGCTCATTGCCTTGGCACAAAAGCAGTACCGATGCTCCCTGACTCACAGTGGGATTACTTCCTGAGAAACCCACTGTAAATTGAAATTGCCGTGAAGTCAAAAATGCATTTAATACACCTAGCCTACCGAACATCTAGCCTTGCCTGGACCACTTTAAACATGGTCAGACATTTACATTTAGCCAACAGTTGGCCCAGCCATCTCACCGTCACTGCCCAGCATTCCAAGGGAGCACTGTATTGCTTATATATACAAAAGATCAAATTTCAAAATTTGAAGTATGGTTCCTAGTAAATGCATACCATTTTGGCACCATTGTAAAGTCAAAAAAAGTTTAAGTCAAACCAGTGTAAGACCATCTGTACTGGGTTTTATAATTTAACACACACACACACACACACACACACACACACACACACCTCTTTGTTAAGAAAGTTTGCAATGGGGGCAGTCTTCCTGAAGAAAAATCTGGTGTAGTTTTTCTTGGCTTCTCACACTTCCCCTTGGCTCCATGATCCAGAATTCCAGGGTGTGGAGCATAAAGCAAATAGTTATGGAATATGTGAGTGAACAAATGAATAGATACACCTGCCTCTACTGGTGCCCTTGGCTTGGCCACCTCCCTCTTCGGTGGCTTTGGAAGGAGACCTCAGGGAGTGGCCACTGCTTTTGTCCTGATCTCAGTGAAAGGAGGGACCGTGCCCATGTGAGGAGGAGAGAATAAACAAAGCCTGAGAGACCGCTCTGTAGTTTCCAATTACTTACTCGGATGTGTAAAACTGTCTTCTTGATCTTCTTACAATAAATGTAATTTCTGACTCAGCAGAAAGTTTTGAATTTAGTCATTTCCAAGTGATCTCAGTCCAACTCAGAACTTTCTCAGCAAGTTCAGGTTTATAATTCAGTCACTTAAAAGTTAAAATTTCCCCTGAGATCTTTTTCTTCCCCTCTCCTTCTCCCAGGGGTGACTTCTATAATCTTTTAGATGTTTGTGTAACTGCCTTAGTGTCTTCTTAGGAGGACACTGTCTGCCTCTTCATTTTGACTTGTCTGGGACTTTTGCCCTTTGTCTCCAGACGCAGCCTCGGATGGCCCCTGGGCAGTCTGCAAGACAGCCATGGGCTTCCCGGGGCTGGCTCTTCCAGTGTAACCTCATGTGCACCTCAGTGCTGTGTGAACTGAACCTCACACCTTCTTCAGATACAGGTCCCTTGTTCCGGCGTTAGCACTTCCTGTGAGCACCATGGTTTTTTGTTTTTGTTTTTTGTTTGTAGCTTGTCCCCCTTTATCCTCTTTGCAGCCCTTCTTTGTAAATACATTTATGACTCAGAATTTTTTTCCCAAATCACTTGCCCTGATATTAATTCAGAAAAATCTCTTTATTATATCCATCTCTGACTTAGAAAAATGGGTGGGGGGGGGGCTGTAGAACTATTGTTTCATAGATTCAGTGGATAGATTTTTATCTATTTTATTTACACATAAATGCAACAGCACATTTCTCTCACTTGGACTCGTGTTGTCTGCACAAATGTTCGTTTTGATATATGAACGCACCCTTGGCATTTGCGGATTTAACATTCCTGGTTCCAGCTATTTGCAGATGACCCAGAAGATTTATGACCTGTAGCAATTTGTTCTTCTGTTGGAGCACAGATTTGAATCACATGCTGTCTGCTCTCGATGGCCCAGAAGTTGCCCAGCTGGTGTGTAAACCTAGTCGACTGCCCAGCATCCCTCTCTTGCTCGTTTACTACTTCCATTCCTCTTTACAAATTCCATTATTTTCATTAAGCACTCGATTGCGGTATTTTAGTTCATTTCACTGAATTTAATGGGGAAATTTTATCATGTGCTCTGGCAGATTTCATGCATTTAAGCTCTTGACAAGTACTCGCATGCATTCCTTGGGGATACATCGAGGATCTACTGTACTTGGGGGCTTTCCCCCACTGTCAGCCCAGGGCCCCCTCTTGTCAGAACTGAGGGTGTGCTTGTAGAAGTGCTCCCAGGAATGCAGGAATGTAGGAATTCGGGAGTGGCAACTCAAGCACCTGGGAGAGGCCAGAAATCAGTCAACCCCGTTTGTGCGAGGTGAGCGGCTCTCCTGGGAGCACTGCAGCCGAGGTCTCACCCCTCTGACGGCAATACAGCGACCACGCGCCTGGGCAGAAGGCGGGAGAGCTGGGGTGTGCAGCCTGCAGCCTGCAGCCCCAGCCTACTCTCGCCACCCAGCAGAGTCCCTGTAGCCTGTGGTCAAGTCCAGTTTCTGTTTACGAAGACTCCACTTGTGACTCTCAATGTCCTAGAATCACACAAGGAACTTGTTTAAAAACAGAGTGCTGGTGCCTCATTAAATCAAAATGTCTGGGGGTGAGGTCTGGACTTAATTTAAAATATTTCATGCGATTCTAGCTTGCAGCTGGATTGAGAATCTATAGGGCAGAATAATGATTATTCTGGGCGCTTAAGGGACTGGTAGCATGGCCGAGTGACCTTTCACGCCAGGGACACTTCGCAGCCACCTCTTGTGCCCGACATCCCCCCAAAACTCAAGTATGAGCGTGCCCTTGCAATGGGCGTCTGCTCAGCTGGCCATCGCTTCCTTCTCCGGGAGCCTAACTTCCGTTCATCCCTCACTCAGCACAAGGGCCTCCTCCGAGGAGCCTTTGCAGAGACTTTCCCTCCCCGCCTTCCACGGGCAACCCGATTCCTGCCAGGTAGTCCTTCCTGCATCTCCAGAGCCCCTTGGACAGCCTGAATGTTAGCATTTTTCATACTGTAGCTTGTTGGACTGTATTTTTCAGCTTCTCTCCCCTGGTTCTCCACATGGTGCTGACACATGCGTGCTGTGCACACACACACTGTTCTATTAATGGAGCGAGTTTGCATTATAAAGTCCAGACCTTGGAGGATGCATTAGACAAAAGGAAAATAGGGCTGCTTAATTGTTAAGTGCAGATGTCTACTTAGATCAAGGAGAGGGAAAAAGTCTACTTCTCTGTTGAAATGGATGGAGCCTGTTCTTCTTGGTGCAATGTTAAGGGGAGCAGTGGGGCTGAGACACTGGTTCTCAAGTTTGGTGGCCCTTTGGGATCCTCTGGTGAGCGTGACAAACTATGGATGCCCAAGCCTACCCCACAGATACTCTGCTTCCATTGGCTTAGGGTCCAGATGATTCTAGGAACAGAAAAGTGTAAGAACTCCTCATCCAGTCTGTGTCTCCAGTTGGGCTAGGGTCTCCAGTTGTCCTAGGATCTCCCTGTGGAGCTGTTGTTGGTGGGGCAGAGTGTCAGGTCCTGCCCTGGAGAGTCCGATTCAGCAGGTGTGAGGACAGGCTGCTCTGATTTTTAGCAAACATTCCAGGTTGCTCTGAGGGGGCCGCTCTTCCGACCACACTTAGAAAAACCCTGACGTAGGCAGTTGGCTAGGAAACCACCTTTCCCCAGAGCACTCTGTCAGCTGAGGGGAAGGTTCGTTTGGGTGTTACCCCAACTCAGCTTCCAGTCTGCACAGCCCAGATTTCTCAGCAGATTTATGCTAAAGACGCACACATACCCACACGGTTTCTCCCCAGTATTAAATATTTGTCATTTTTAATCATTTATATCTCTCCTCCTGAACTGCGTATCTCTCTGGGGCTGAGACTTTATTTTATTCATTTTGTTTCCTTCCAACCATTGGTTTTCTTGCAACCAATAAGTGCTTAATAAATGTAGAATGAAAGACTAGAAAAGCAATTAGGTATTGTTCTGAACTAGCAGCTTACCTAATTAAACTGAAAACAAAGACAATTGAAAGAACAGGATGGAAAAGTGGCATTAGTGAAAATTTATATCAATTTCTAATATTTCAGTTAAAAAGAGGAACTTAAAGAATGGCTTAAAACAATTCCTTGAGGCATGCAGTTTAATTGCCAAATCACTTTTATTCAGCTCCCCAAATATCTAAACTAAGCTGCTCGCTCAGAATATAATTACAGAGGAGCATCGACACGCTCCGGATGCAGAGTCTGCTCCCCTCAGAAGGCCTGCTGGGTTAGGACGCTTCTCAGCGATCTTCTCTCAGGTCTGGAAAGCAGTCTGGAGGGGGCCACTCTCCCTGCTGTCATTCTCCCCGGTGTTTTACTCGAGATGTCATTTTGCCTTCTCCACTTCCACACTCTGTGGCAAGGAGGAAGGTGGGCTTTCCACGGCTGGCAGCTGGGGACTCCTTTCTCAGTCCAGGCTGCTCCACCGCCTCCCCTCCATGCTCCTCTTCTGTATTTAAGTATGTTGTTACCGTGAAACAGGTAGAGGCCGCAGGCCTGGGAGTTGTCTAGTTCCTCTGTGCTTTCTTTGTACAGCTTTTCCCTTTCTGTTGCATTGTTCCGAGTCCTTACATGGCATAGAAGCTGTCTAGCCAGGAAGATTTGCCTAGACAGTGGCACTCTCCCCACTTAGGCCAGGATGGATGAGAAGGGTTGAGACTAGGGCTCGATCTACCTCCAGCTGGGCCCTTGGTTTACTAATAAAGAACGTCACACTTCTTCCTACATATCGTTAATCGCCTTTCTCCATGCGAACAAAGCAAGGGTCAGAAAAGTTTTTCTGGAAAGGACCACATAATAAGTGCTTTAGATGTTGTGGATAATCGGGTCTCTGTTGCTACCATTCAATGCCCCCATAGTGGTGAAAGCAGCGAGAGGTCATATAAAGAAACAAATGGTCATGGTCTTCCAATAACACTATTTGTGGGCAGTAGATTTTTAAATTTCATGTTATCTTTATGTGTCACGAAATATTCTTGTATTGAATTTTTCAGCCATTTAAAAAATGTAGAAACCATTCTTAGCTCAAGGGCCATACGAAAACCTGTAGCGGGCTGGGCTTGGCCTGTGGCCTACAGACAGGAAGAGACAGGACTGGGGAGGTGGTTGTTTTCATAAAGTGTCCTGTGGTTTTCACTGTAGACCCATGTACATGGGTTCAGCCTGCAAAAGGGTGTACAGGGATCTAGAAACACAATAGTTTGAACATTTTTTATCTGGAAACAGCCCCTGATCTATGTCTGGTGATATAAACATTTTAGAACATGGTATATGGTACATTCCTTAAATCTCTAAATCAAGTATAAATTTGTCTGAGCTCCCACTCACTTGACTGTCAGAAGACTCAGGCTTTGATTGCTCTTTCTTTGGAATTTGTAAAAAATTGGGTTTATTTGGTGCTTGTGGGCACAATGAACGAGATCCCATCACTAGTCCATGGCACTGCCATCTTAACTTGGGCTTTTTACATGGTATGGGTGTTGGGGCTGACCACTTAGCTACGCTGGCAGTTCAGTCGGACATTTGCTCCCCACGGGCTGCTCAGGGCCCCACTACCTGCTGGTTCTCAGAGTGTCCAGGTGTTAGAGGCGTCCTGTGACATTTGGAGTGACGCATGAAAGAAGGGCCTGTCTCTACACCGTGCAGGAATTCCCCACTCACTAAAATACTCACATCCAAAGAAAAAAGCCTTCCCATGGTAAGCGCCTTAACTCTTGTCCCCTCAGTGCATCAGGCTAATGCGTTCCAGGCGCTTTTCTTTATCTCCAAATCTCACCACCCCATCTATCTTCAAGGGTGGTCCCAGAGCATTCCCCCCTACTGGGTGACGTACACAGGGACCTGAGACATTCAGAAGTACAATGCTCCCTCTTTGGGGTCCTGGGGCTGGGGTGTGTGCAGTTGGAGAAGAGGGCCCACTATCAGCTAAATATCTTTCCTAACACTGCCCTCTTTTGTTTCCTCTGTACCAGCCCCTATGGGGACATGCCCTGCTGCTCCCTGGCTGCAGGACTCGATCCTTCTTTAGGAGTCAGTTCTTGCTGGAGGCAAAAGTTAGGAAGTGATGTGCTCTATAGAAACTGTGCACGGCCATGTTCCACTGGAAGGACAACACTGGGATACTTAGTCTTTCTGAGTGGAATCCCTTTTCTCTCCCATTGTTCCCTGAATATGGAAAGGGAGTTTGAGACCAAATATTGAAGGGTTTTGTACTGAATTTGGACTATGTTTTCTAAGCAGTGAAGAGCTTTGTGCAGGAAAGTGAAATGAGTGGAGGATGGGTGAGAGGAGGAGTCTGGGGGCTGGGGAGTCTATGATTAGGCTTCTGCCACAGTTCACAGAGTCCTGTTTCAGATTCTCTGCACTCATACCTGCCCCCCCCTCTAGGTTATGACCTTCTCCAGGGTGGGCAATTTTCATCCTCTCCTCCCCTAACTCCAGGGTCTCAGATATATTCGCTTTTACATTTTTGATACTTTAAGTAGTGATTGAATTACATTGTACCAAAATGGACTCTTAGCATAAAAACACTAAAAAACAGAGTCTCGATTTTCACAAGATTTTCACTGTGGTATACTATTAGGGTGGAAGCAGGGACCTTTATTTTGGCAGTAACACTGGTGACTGTTGGGTAAACCCTTCTTCCCCTCCTCTTCCTATTAACACCAGAGGCTAATTTTCTACTCTGTTTTATAATTTGTATTCATGACAATAGAATATTATAACCATATTCTCAAGTTGTAAATATTATAAACCACGTTTTTTACATGGTATTGCATAGCCACGCTTTTGCAACAATTTGGCATGGAATTACAAGTAGTGTGCATTAAATTCCGTATGCTCTTTAATTTTTTATCTCTTCATTTACATGCATGTATTTTATAATCATTCATTTCAGTAATAAACCTCACAGGATTTTAAATTGAACTGAAGTCCCAGATGCCTTAAAATAATTTATGTTGCATAATTGTACTGGTTTTCTTAAAAACAACAATAATGTATGACTTAAATATTCTGCCCAGGAGAGCAGTCAAACTCTTCCTTAAAATTTTCTGGCTTCTATTGACTTGTGAGAGAAAGATTTCAAAAACTATAGTGATTGTAAAAATGATGGAGCAAAGGGAAGAAAGACAGGAGCAGCTTTCCAAAGATTTCACTGCCTAGAACCCCACACATATTTCAAGTGAAAATATTTATGAATTAACTATAGAGCTTACTCCCTAGCCAGAGACGGGGAGTCAGTATATTGACACAAATCATTTGTTTATGGAAGGCAAGGAGGAGAATCACTCTTCCCTCAATGGGAACAATCTGAATGGGCCCAGGTAAAAGAAATGTTTAGTAATTGGAGGAAAGTCTTAGGTTTTCAATTTGTTATCCATTGCCGCATAACAAGTTATATCCAAGCATAGGAGCGTAAAACAACAAATATATATTTTTTTCCATGGATCAGGAATCTGGAAGCAGTTCAAGTGGGTGGTTCTGGTCCAAGGTCTCTCACAACACGAGGTTTCACACAGCTGTTTGCTGGGGCTGCAGTCTCATCTGAACACTCACCTGGGGAATGATTGTTTTCTAAGCCCATCCACATGGTTGTTAGACCCTCGATCCTCATTTTGCGAGTCTCTCTGTAGGCTACCCAAGTATTCTCAGGAAGGAGAGAGAGAGAGAGAAAACTGGAGGCAGAAGTTACATTTTTAAAATAACCTGCTCTCAGAAGTTACGCATCATCACTTGTTTCATATGCTGTTGGTTACCCAGACCAACCCAGGTACAATGAGGGAGAGTACAACACAAGAGTATGAATACTAGCAGGTGGGGATTACTGGCACCCACCTTAGTGGCTGTCTGCCCCAGTCCTGGACTTCGTAGGGGCAGTGGCTCAGGACCACAACAACCTGAAAATGGCTTCTACATCAAGTCCAATTTGATGAAGCCAGAGAAGAAGATTGGAAAGGGCTGGGGAAATAAGAGTGCTCTCAGCTGCCCCAGGGTCTCATTATCTCCCCAACGCCACACCTCTACACCTTTCCCCCTGAGCTGTTCCTGGATAACTACAGAATATAGTTGCATGGAGTTAGGAATTGTGTGTTTTGGACTTAAGTGTGCTTTGACTCCTAAAAATTTGGAGGTGTAAGGATGTATTAATACATGAGTATAGATGTTGGAGTTTAATAAGTTTTTCTCAAAGCCTCAGTTCTAACTGGTTATGTGATTTTTGGTAAACCATCAGCAAGCCTTGTGAGTCTCAGTTTCCTTTGATAGGAAATGTGGGTGACATTTTGTCTTTTAGGGTGGTTGAAAAGATTGAATAAAATGCTATTCTGCTTACTTCTTTTCTGTGTGACATTATATTGTCATCTGACCCCCCTGGATTGTGTCCAAATGGAAAAAATGGCAGGGGTGAGGGGTTTTACCCAGTGGAGTCCTGGTGCACTCTCAGTGGGACCCAGGCACTGTGGTCCCAGGCTGTGCCTTACCTGGTTGCACGGTCTGGGCAGGGGACCAACCGGGCTGGCGCTGGACACATGATGAAACCTAGAGTATAGTGAAGATGGGGATGAGCGAATGCAGGGGTTTGGAGAGGGGCTTGGAGCTGGGGTTTTTCTTATGCATGAAAAATATTTTTGTGTAGTGTTTACTACTAAAAAAAATCATTTCATGAAAGAAAAGACATGGGTACTCCAAAGAAATGCAAAGGACAAACTCTCAGACTATAGGGGAGTCTTTATATTGAGTCAGTTAGCCTCATGAGAAACCAGGTATATTGTTCTTCCTCTTTTTCTCTCACTGTTCGCAAGATTTTGAAAATTTCATCTCTGTCTGACTCTAGTGATGGGTTGGTATTCATTGGCCGACTTGTGTTTGGGAGCTGTTGCTAAACAGGAATACGTAGGTCATAGGTCATAGCAACTCATCTAGTGATAGGATGAGAAAAATGAGTATTGTTTGATCATTCATTCATTTGTTTATTCATTCTTTGAACAAATATTTGGTGAGACCAATATGTAGTTTATAGATATCTAGCAACTCATTCAAGATTACTAATTAATTTTAGTTAGTGAATTGCAGAATTGGTTTAAAAATCAGTAACCTTTTTTACTTATGTACACTCTTTGCCTTCTAACTTCATCAGGTTGTGGGAGTTTTAAACTCAATTATTAAACTTGTACAGGACTTTTAAATTGAAATTTTTAAAGAAGGGGTTGTGGCCAAATTAAGCCTTCAGGAAAAAAAAAAGTTGAACAAGCTATTGCTATTCAAATTTTAAGAAATTGCATTTGCCAGTGTACTAAAATGTAAAACCCTGAATCATTTCGATTAAATTAAAACTTTAATTTAAAATCCCTTTCCATATTTTTCTTCTTGATAGGCATTAATTTTATAAATGCATACAGGTGGAAAACCCTTTTATTTCAAGGAATACTGCTTAGATAGCTATGTTTTTGTTCAGAATAATTTTCCTCCTTATTCTTCAAGGCATTGTTTCATTTATGTGAGTGTCTGGAAATTTTCAAATTCTTAAGATTTCCAATCGTGACCACATTTCATTCAGGTGCTGCTCCTCTTCAAATAAAAAAGTTCAAATAAAACCTTTATCTTGGTTTGACAGAGAGAAAAAGTAAAGGGAGACATGTCCCAGTTCTCTCAGTTTCCATTAACTTGAAGCAGAAACTTTGCCTGTGGAAAGGAAGATATCTCGATGGTAAAGAGACTGAGGAGATTAAGTGGCTTCCACGCCAACCGTGTAGGATGCCATTCACTGAATAGACAGATAACCTGACTTCCAGACCCGCCCTGAGCTCCGTGCCGTCAGTAAGGGCGCTCATTCACTCTGGGACCCTTCCCCGGGTTGCAGTCACCTTACAGCGCCGGGGTCTTGCACTTCAGTGGAGCTGCAGCGTCTGTGAACTCCATTCCCGTGAATTCCATTCCCATCGCCCCTTGCTGATGTTCAATGTCTGTCGGTGTGTGTGTTGTTAATGTGTTTCTGAGTAATTGCCCCCCACCCCCCTTTAAATCCGTTTATGGGATTGAAGAATTTACACAAAGCTGTGTTCGGCTTTAAGTTATAAAAATTTTTAGTAAATATAGAAGAGAACGTAAGTAAAGATAAAAATTACCAGTAATTCCATTTCCTGGAGAAAACCACTGTTACGTTTTGGCATATGGCTTTTCCTTCACCCCTTTGCAAAGCTGAAAGAAAATACATGCTATTTGGAAACACCAATTGTAGAAGCTTCTGCATTTTAGAGGAATGGCAAAATTTAGCTCAGTTGAGGTGTTTTTGTTTTGTTTTTAATGCAGGCCAGCCTTAGTTTAGGAATAATTCTGAAATTCTGAATTTGGACAATAGAAATCAAATCAGCCTCATATTTCAAAAACCAAATTTAAGAGTTTTACATACATCAAAAAGTAACTATTAGTCCATGAAAAATTTGCAAGAAGTAAAATTTACCACTCCATATGAGGGACAGAAGGGAAAAACACTGATTCATTCAAATTGTGGTACTGTGTCTATTTAGATATGATATTCCTCCGACAGCAACCTCTGTCATTGTCACGCCCATGCGGGCTATGACAGTATTACTGCTCTTCAGTTTTGCATATTGACATACAGTGTTTTTCATTGCGATCGGGAACTGGGGGTGGGGTGAAGAAGCAGAGAGTTAGTAAGCTGTGACACAATTGAGATTTTACATGGTAATGTCTCTGGTTTGTTGTGTTTTGTCAAAGATGTGTCTGCTATCTATTGTTTTTATTATTTCCAGCTGTCCTAATTATTTCACTCGTTTGATTTTAATTCAGCTTTCAAAGAGGAGTTGGCTTGCCAGGTGGTTATTATTTTTCTAAATTCTTTCAGCTCTAATTTAAAAAGATGTCCAGAGAAAGTCATTATTTCAGCATTTACTTGTAATATGTTTATAACCCCATTAAAGAGAGAAATCACGTGTTCCTAATGCTGATTTCTATTGTTGGCACAGCCACCCACGTCCAGGGAGGTTAGAAACAGGCACAATCTTTCAGAATGTGTTTGTTTTTCTTAAAAAAACACTGTGTTTTTAACTGGAAATAAAATGCTGAAGTAATACAAATGTTGCATTTGAATACACTTAAAAAAACAGTAATCCTAACTAATATTCATTGCTTGCTAATACTTTTAGTTTTTGTAAGTTAGGTTTTCCTTGGGTTACATTTTAATAACTGACATATTAAAGTTAGTGGAAAAAAAGAATAAAGGACTGGACTTAGAAGCAAAGAGGATATGAGGCCAAGTTCAGCAACATGGCGTTTTATGGGTTAGTTATTTATTTATCTTAGAAAGTGAAACAAATAAATGGCTAGTCTTTATTATTGTCACAGGACAATCAAAATCCAGTCTGCAGCTTTTCTTTGGAAAACTTGGCTCCATCAACCTTTTCCCAGATTTGCCCCATCGACAGGAAGGACCTAGGTGACCTCACTGTCATATGGAGCCATCTTCTACATTCTGTGCCTTGTGCCCTCAATGCCCCTTTACCCAATGCCCTTCACCGACTTCCCTGGGCCACCCTATCTCAATCTAGGTCACTTCCACCTTTCACTCCTCCTTCAAGAGATTTCCAAAGCCGGTTGCTCAATGGTGGGTGGGTACCCTAGGAACGCACGAGCGTTACTCCTTTGAAAGTCAGGCTACGGCCTCCCTTTGTGTACGCAAACATTTCGCAATACGGTCAACAGCTCATGCCACCCCAGAGAAGGCAGGCTCTCCGGGCCGCGTCGGCACTGCTTCTGTGAACCTCATTAGAAATGTTTGCCCTCTACGCTGCACACATGAAAGAGCAGGTCCCATTTCTTAATGATCTCTGCTGCCTTTCTTAATGCACATAGAGTAAAATTATTTAGCAAGAGGGAGTCACGTGAAGGTGGGAGCCCCGAACCTTGGTGTACTTCTCTGTAAATGGGGACTCTGCTCAGAGGGGTGGGTGTGAAGGGTCAGGGCTATGTGCGAAAGTGCCAGTCGTAAAGCAGGTGTCAATAAATATGAGCTCCCTTTCCTTCTTCCCTCAGGTGAGCATTCCAACCCCAGACTGTTTTTTGGGGGGAGGTTGAGGGGTGGGCCAGTATGTAGAGTCTGGATTTATGGCAGTGTTGATACATAACGTCCTGCTAGACTTATCCTTGGAAATGGAAATCACGATTGAAGACTAACCTGCAAAAGGAGTAATTTCCTAGGAAAGCTTGCCCTATAATGGCCATTTTATTCTTCTAAAAAAGTACCTTAAGGGTAGAATTATGGACATGCCCTTTTATCTTTTTTTTGAGGAATAGGAGGATAATTTTTGGAAGTTATCGCAGGAAGCATAAAAACTCTCCTGGACACAGACGGTAAGATATATTTTAAACTAGTCTAGACCTAGCTTTCAATGTATACACCCAACACAGAGTTCCACCTTTGTGCCTTCTCTTCACACATGAGCCACCTGGACATACCAGATTCAGGCTCAGCAGTCCTGAGTGTCCCCAGACATTCAGGCTTCCTGCTCATCATAGACTGCTGTAGGCTGCCCATCCGAAGTGGTGACCAAAACCAACTACCTCATCTGCTCCCTTTGCACCATCATGACCAAGACTGGCTCCATTCTGGCACCTCTTCTTACCCACAGGACTAGAAATCCTGCCTGTCCTCCCTCAGTGAGCCCCCAGCTAGTAGTGAGAGGAAAGGGCAGAGGTGGGTGGTTTCCTGTTATTCTCTGCTTATGGGAGAACTCTATAACAACAACCTGAAAACCCTTTCTCCCCAGCTCCCCCAGGTTGCATCATTTCAAATCGAGGGCTTCCTCACCAGAATCTCCAGGATCCTGGTGTGGCCACACAGGAATGATTCTCAGAGAATGTCTCTGCAGCTTAGTCTAAGTAGAAAGGGTCGTCTAATCCTGAATCTACATAAAAAGATGATTCTGTACTCCACTGGGATTGTTAAAACAATTGTTTAAATGCATACTTAAAGTTATTTGTGGTCTTTGTATGTGATAGTAGCATGATAGCCTGGTGGATAAAAGTAAAGTGTAATTGTTTGGTAATCGACCCGGAGCAGCTTCCCCAGCTCTGTGACTGCTGAGCTCCTGCTCATCTTCAGGTCTTATATAATGTCCCTTTCTCAGGGCAGTCTTCCCGACACCCTGTACCAGCTTCCTTCCCTTTGCAACACTTATTATTATTAAAGACTTCCCTGTGACAAAGAGTCTGCAAAGAGGCTCCAGAATCTATGGCTCACGTTTGAATCTCGGCTCTGTCTCTGATTTGTTTTGTGACATTGGGTAATTTATTTGACTTTTCTATATCTCTGTCTCAGTCCATTTGTGCTGGTATAGCAAAATACCACATGCTGGGTGGCTTAAGCAACAGACATTTATTTTTCACAGTTCTGGAGGCTGGGCGTTCGAGATCAGAATGCCAGCATGGTCAGGTTCTGGTGGGGACCCTCTCCTGGGCAGCAGCCTGCCCACTTGTCCTTCCATGTGGGCTGCTTTTACAAGGGTGCTAATCCCGCTCATGAGGGTTTCACCCTGATCACCTAAACACCTTCCAAAGGCCCTGCTTGCCAGTGCCATCACACTGGGGGGTAGGGTTTCAGCAGATAAATTTGGGGGACATAAACATTCATTCTGCAGCTGTAGGCAGTGTTTTATCTTGTTACTTCATTATTTAGTTGTGATTCTATACCACTTGTCACGTAAGACCAAGTTCCCTGGCCGGGCCGGAATCACAGACAAATAGACAACAAAGGGTGACATGACTTTACATTTTTAAAAATGTGGGTGTATCACCAGGTATAGATTTTCTTTTTAAGAATTTGGCAGTATGAATATATCATGTCTTAGATTGTCATTGGACATTCTCTCTTTTTTACTCATATCATGACCAAGATTTTCATGTTTTAAAGGCTATGCTCTTTGCGTCCTATTTATTTGTTTTATTTGTCAGTTTTACTTTTCACACCTTTGGAAAGGCACTTGGCTGTTAGTCTTCACCTTCTGTAGTTACTTTCCGGGTCTTCTTAAACATTTTATTTATTCGAAATGCACCCGTGTCACTTTTCCCCTTTCGTGACTCCTATGACTCTGCCTAGCCACAGCCCCTGAGCGCGATAGGCCATCTGCCTCCTCCCCTGGCTTTAGCCACCTGAGACCTTTCACAGACTCGCAGCCCCAACGTTAGGGTTGAGTGGGGCCTTGGGGAGCCGAGGCCAACGCCGTCATTTTACAGATGAGAAAGTCGAGCCTCAGGAAGAGAAAGACTTTGCCCAGCAGGACAGAGTCAGTCAGCGGGGGGCTGGAGCAGACCCCCCGGACTCTTAATCCAGCACTGCTGCACCCACGGGCCACACCCCTATCACTTGGCACTGACATCACTCAATTTTTTAATTTTGACACATTATAAACCTTCTTTGACTGAGAGTATTAACATTTCCTCTAAGAAATCTAAGACTAGTCAGAGTTTCCTGACTTCTTTCTCTCATTTTCCCTTACTTAGGGAATGTTGTTATGTTTCTTTTTGAATCTGAATTGGGTCTGCAGGCCTGAATTGCTTGGTGAAGTCAGGCTAATATTCAGCTAGAAAAATAGCCAGAGCACCCCTGGCCAGTGTGGCTCAGCTGGTTGGAGTGCAGTCCCATAGTCCAAACAATCATGGGTTCAATTCCCCATTAGGGCACATGCCCAGGTTGCAGGCTTAATTCTCAGTTGGGACATGTACGAGAAGGCAACCAATCAATGTTCTCTCTCACATTCATGTCTCTCTCTGTGTCTCTCTGTCTCTTTCTCTCTCTGTCTCTCTCTCTCCCCTCTCTTCTTCTCTCTAAAATCAATGAAAAAAAAAAAGTCCTTAGGTGATGATAAAAAAAAAAATAACCAAAGCAAATTGGGCAATGTTCTGCCCAGCTAGTTAGTAGTGGTGCCCCAAATTCCCAAACTAGATGAAAACACTGAGATTCAACATTTGGCCTTTCTGAAATTAATTTTAGATAGCCTTCCCCTGGGCCATTCTCTCAAGGATTACTTCGATAGTTATATCGGAGAAAAAAAGGTATGATGTTACTGATTTTAAATAGAAGATGGAGTAAAAATCTGAAGAGCCATCACATCTTTTAGCAGGCCCGTTCACAAATGCAGTAAGTTTGCAAATAGAACTGATTGAAATGGGTGAGAAACGTTCATGACCTTTGATCGGAGCATGCTGTGGAATAAAACGCTGGGCTGCCTTTTAGAGACGCCATGTGTTTCAGCCCCAAGCAGGGTCCTCCATCCTCCCGGCAGGCCACACAGTGGCCGACTCAGAAGGGACAGGTTATCCTCAGCTTACTCACACAACACACCCAAGAGACATTACATTTCTTAGTCAACTGAAAATAAGATGTCACTAAAAAAACAAAAACAAAACCAAAAAACTCAACAATGAAACACCAATGATGTAAAAAAAAAAGAGAACTTTATGTTAAAAACTTAAGATACTCTACAAGTCATATATTGCTAAATTTATGGAGTAGCTTTTTTAAAAAAATCATCTAAATGTCACAGCAGAAATGAATCTTCTCCATGCAAAATGTGACATCATCTGTAAAGGTCCCTGCTGTTCGAGGCACTTGCCAATGTTGTGGGTTTGTTCTTAAAGGCTAATTAAAAACTTTCGGCCCTTAGATTATAACACTACAGCTTTGCTGCAGCAAAATGAGATGAG
Organism: Carollia perspicillata; assembly: GCA_004027735.1. Taxonomy (NCBI): domain Eukaryota; kingdom Metazoa; phylum Chordata; class Mammalia; order Chiroptera; family Phyllostomidae; genus Carollia; species Carollia perspicillata. Next base: position 22,702 of record PVKM010008072.1, read on the forward strand.
GGAACTTAAGTCTGAGGCATCATGCCAGATGCCAAGGGGAAAAATTCCAAGTTTCCTTGTAATTTGACACATACAATATTTATTACAAGAGCAGTGCGAGTTCATTATTTCATCAATAGGCTGAGAGATTGGGTGATTGTTTTCAGGTGAACTTGTTTACCATAATGCAATTCTTTATCAGGTGTAGAGCCACCCAGTGGATCCTTCTCTTTTAATATTTCAGTTGTCTTTGTAAACAAGGTGCCCAAACTATGTGATGAATGAGATGGAAAGAGCATGACCTTTTTATGGCTTCCGACAGTGGTTTAGCGAATTACTTGAGACTATTAAGCAGGCATTTAAAAGGCTACCCTTTGTCAGAGGTCTTATTCTTACATGGCTAGAATTTACAGCTATGGGAAAGAAAATGAAGGCAGCTAAAAGGGACGGGTCTGTTGCTTTCTTCAGAGTATTTTAAACATTTTCTACATATTACCTGAATAATTGGGGCTTAACAAGCTGCACATATTGCCTCCTGTAAGTATAATTAAAGTGTGTATAAAGTCGACACTCTGGTACCTTGAGGATCTCCCAGTAAGCAGGGATGATATTGGAAATATCCAACAACCAGTAGCACACAGGTTTTAACCAATCAGATTGGACCCTGGATGGGACGCTTTACCGGCAGGATGAATATAAGCCCTCTTCAAAGTGCCTTCTGTTAAGATGTCTTGGGACTGTTGGAGGACTGTCCATGGTTAATGTCTTGGAGTCCTTATCTCTGGGTCCCCATAACTTATGAAGATTCTCAGATGGTTCAGAATCTGGGGATTTAGTGTTACATATTCTTTCCTGTATATTGTTGTGTTATGGGTTAAAAAATCAGGGACAGTATGGCATGTTGGCCAGAGCTCTAGTTTAAAAGACCCGAAGAATCTGTATTCACACCCCAACTCTGCTATTTACCAACTGGGTGGCCACGAATAATACAGACGATCTCCCATTTAACTAGAGGATGAAGGCACTGGGCCAAATCCCTTTCTGTTCCATGGTTCATTTAGGCTTAACACTCATGCTTGCTCATAGGTCATTAACAAACCTTCCAGCTTTTTTGTGAAAGTGCATCATCTTCTTTCAGTGGAAATTTGCAATTGTTATGCAATGTTACCCCAGAGCTGTGACTTTCTCCTGTCTTCATGAGACTATGTTTTTGGTGGTTAAGAACCATTAAGTAAAAAATTTTGTCATTCCGGTGTTTAGTGTTCTCTTCTATCTCAGTCTTCAATGTCATGCCACGTGAAACTGGCACATTTTCTTAAATGGAAAGAAAACGTTGCAAGTCTGGGTTTCAGACTATGTCTCTAGAGTAGAAATGCCACACAGGCAGAAAGTTCTGAAGCTAGCATGCTGGAGTGAGGTATCTCTTTTACATGCTGCTAGCCTTATTCGGAAGATTCTGAAAGAGGAATAAGCAGACTAAATACGTACCTTTTCATGTCTTTTAAAAATGTTTAGCACAAAAGAATTGGCCTGGATTTATCCATTACTATCAGGAGAGGTAAGCAAAGGCTTCTGTTAATGCCTCTGACCCAGGTGCCATGCTGGCCACCAGCATCCACCTGCCCTGCTCCTCCCTGCCACTGCATTTTACAGAGAGATAGAGATGTCCATTTCCTAAAAATTGTGGCCCAAAAGAATCACTGTCCCTTCCTTTCTTACAGGAGAGTAGGTGGACAGGGCATGCTCACCAAGTCCAAATCTTTGTGTGGGGTATATTACTCCTTACACCAGTCACGAAGTAAGCATCTCACATTTGCTGCAAAGGCTCTATTGCTTCATACAGAATTAGCCAGCCAAAAACATTGTGTTTAAAATCTAAATATTTGAAGCAAAAGCCAAAAGTGGGTGGGAGGAAGTCTGTCTTCCTCTGTATTTTGCACAGGGATGTGTCCAATAAATGTTAATTGTGATAATAATAAATAGTAAAAAAAATAACCTGTTGAAGGGGAACATGTGAGGAATTAGGGATGGTAAATTATATTACGTATGAGAATTATACAAAGAAAAAAATGAAAAGATGCCTCCTGACTACTTATCACACTGGAGACACACTCCTGGTTTTAGGACCCAGAGGACACCTTTCATTTTGAGACGGGTGGGAATGTTGTGAAGACTCACTCGAGAGCCCAGGCTGGAACTTTACTCAGGAGGTGTGAAGCTTCCTGAAGGTCCAATGGGCCTTACATTCGGTCTAGGAGCAGATTCAGATCCCAGAGCACTGTCTCTGGAATCAGAAAGACTTAGGTTTAGATCTAGGTTCTGTAAGTTCTAAGTGATCTCTCCATGCCCACTTCTTCCACTATGAAACAAGGTTATTAAAGGCTTTTATGAGTGCTAAATGAGTCACACACTGAAAGTACTTGGCATGACCCTTGAACACAGTAAGCACTTAAAAATGTAACTATGATGGTGATGGTCCCTGGAATTTCCCTCTTTTAACTGATTGCTGCATGGGGTTGTGCTGCTCAGGGCACTGTGCCCTGGCTGGGCCTCTTTCACACCTTCACTCCCGCTTAGGGATGGATGCCTGCTGCTTTCCTGGACTGTATGTCTGGTTTTTCTGAGACAGTCTCAGTTTCAGATATTCTGACCCATTGTCTCCACATATCAATAAAATAACTGAGAAATCCTAGTGTTTGATAAGTAGTAACTGGATGACTCAGGGCAGAAGTACAGTAAAGCATGTGTGTCACCGAAATTGAGTCACAGGCTGAAGGAATTCAGGGATTAATGAGGACACGTGTGCCTGCTAGCCCAGATTCAATACAAGGACGTATATGTATGTGCTGTGTTTTCATTTTAAAGTTGGAGAATCTTATAAGATCCTGCTACCTTAGGGCCAATATGAAGGTGATGGACTGAACAGGGGGTGGGAGACAGTGAATCTTCCCAAGGGGTATGAAACTTTGTTAATATGGAAGACATACAAGGGAAGGTGCAATGTGTTTATTCCTGGAATGATGGCCACAAAGCTTGTGAGACTCCTGTTCAATAGAAAGATAACGGAGTTGGGTTCTTAAGCCTGTGACTAATTGCAACAAGCCTTAGAAAGCTACTTAAAAAGCTATGCCTTGTTTGTAGTGCTTATTTCTTTAATTTAAATTTTTTTCCAACTGCACACCTCTCCCAGAGCACATGTTCAAATTATCAATACATTATTTATATAGAAAATAATCTAGAATACCAGCTAAATAATACTAAAAGCAAATAGTTGCCTTAGTACAAACCCACTGCACAAAATCAAGTAGAAAAGAAGATGCTGACTTCGGGGGTCTCCTTCCTGGCTTTGTGCTCATACCTGATAATAAAGCTGACAGCCTCAGACTCTGTGTTCTGGCACTCCTCTAGGGGTTGCGATAGAAAGTTCACTAGTGATGACTGACTGAGACTAACCATTTTCAGTAGTAACCAAGAGACGGACCAGTCTCTGCGCATGCGGTCACGATTTGGAAACCTGTGAGGACGGAAAAAGTGGTTAGGGTGTGTTCTCAGTGTAGGACAATGGAGCTGGAATTTGGTGGCTTAAGCCAAGCTGACCACACTTCATCATCTGAAGAACTAATGTGTTAATAGGTCTGTGGTGAGCCAAGGAGTCGAAAAGAGGGAGAGAGGCCCGGGCTGCAGCGTGAACATTCGCAGCTGTGTGGACCCATTAGACTGGACGGTTTGAACAACCAATAGGCTGCATCTTTTGACTAGATACCCTTGCACTTACTTCACATTTGCTGAGCACTTTCTCTTTATAAACAACTTGCCTGTTTACATTTTTTAACAGGGAAAATCTGTGCTGACCAATGTTTGTAGTGTCTGATCATCTTGGCAGTTATAGTTCTCCATGTAAATTAATTAACTGTCTGTGTGAAGGGCAGAATGGAGTGCTTATTCTGTGCCAAAGAGAAGCAGAGTGAAAAACTGGTTTCGGAGAGCTCAGGAATCCCAGGCAGGCAGCTGTCTTGCCGACCCATAGCATGCTCCTGTCGGCCTGTAGAAGCTTGACAGATGCGTCACACATCTTCTGGCTTCTTGGTGTGCATCATGTTTCAGTGTGAAAGCCTACGCATGTGTGCATGCTGGGAGGAAATCCCCCATCCCTTCCCCCCAGCAGTTTATTTCCCCATTTCAGGTCTTCATTAGGAGGCCCAGCTCCCATGGACCATGAGCAAAAGTGGGCCACTGAGGCGCGGTGATGGGCCATGGAGGCCAAAACGTGCTTCAGGCACCAGTCGCGGAGTTCACTTTACATGGGAATCTAATTCCCAGAAGACAAAGCATCTTCTTGGGCGATTAATTGTAGACCCTACTTGTATTCTTTCAAAACATTTATCTA
>PVKM010008072.1:27167-39824 GCA_004027735.1 Carollia perspicillata
AGGGCAGAAAAGAGCTCGGTAGGCAGTAATGCAGCCCCGGGCAGTAATGCGTGGGGCAGGGAATGTTTTAAGCTTCCTTAGAGGTCTTCAGTGCTGTCAGTTCTATGCATGTCGTTGAGTTCCAATTCCCTCGCCCTGGGCATAGCAGGACCCTCTAGGAGAAACTACTGCTGCAGCCCGAATGTCACGGCCAAAACCATGGTGTGCACCCAGCCCCGTGGTCATATTCTTTTTGATTTATTAATAATACTAGAAATAGATACAATAATGATGATAAGAATAACAACCACCACCATTATGTATGGGCTATTGTTATGTACTAGCATGATATGTATATTATCTTATTTAATTTTTGCATGAATCCTGTGAAGTAGGCAGTTTTTCTTCATTTTACAAAGAAAGAAGTGAAAACTTACAAAGATTAAAAGATTGCCCAAGGTCATACCACCAGTAAGAGGCAGAGCTAGGATTCGAACTTCAATCTGCATGTCCAACTTGTGTACTCAGCCACAATACGCTTCCATCTCACGGACTCAGTCAGCTGACCTTTATAGATCTGAGGGAATGTTTCCCTAGGTGTTGTGTCTGCCCCTCACTTCAGAGTTTCCTGTGTTTTCTGAGTACTGCTTCTGAAACTGATTTATATATAACACTATATATAAATGTGCAGAAATGTGCAGAGAACCAGGCTAAAGATAGTAACCTTTCATTCAAAGAATATTTTTAAAGATAACAGGGAAAGTATAAAATTCTCTAAATTGGAAGCACTGATATTTCTATTGGCATGCTGCCAGCAAAGACTGGATACAAGCTCATGTTTATAGAGGGCAAAAATTCATGTATCATATACATGTTTGTGCTTCTGTTTTAAGAAGATATTATTTAGAAAAATCTGTAGTAAATCAAAGTGTAAACAAAACCTAGCTTTTATTTATATTAGAAATCGCAAAGCGGGACATAAAAACATAATTGTGAAAATCAGACGTATTTAGTTAGCATCATATAATAATCACTGTGATTTAGACCAAGAGCTTTGCTTAAATGAGAGCAAAAACCTGGAATACAAGTTTAAGTCCAACTCTTTAATTTCCTAATTACGCTTCTCGGTGATAAAAAGAGGCTTATCATCTGCGTGGGCGGTGTTTTATGTGATTTTATTAATATGAGAAGAAGAAGCTACAAAAATGGTATAATATTTCTATTTAATTCACAGATATTTTAAGCCTTAAGTTAGTAATTATGAATAAAATTAAAATCCAGTGCATGTTAGTTATAGAAAAATCATACACAAACTTAATCACGCATATCTTCTACGTAGCAGTTAATTCTATTCCATACTATTCATCATTAGAGAAATAAAATACTTGACAAAGGGGTAAATATGAAAAGACGGTAATAGAATATAGACTTTTAGAGCTAGGCTGGAGTATCTTAAAGGTCACCTAGTCATCGCTGTTGTTGTTTCATGAGCAGGGAATTCGAGGCTCAGAGCACTCTGGTAATGACGCAACCCTCCCAGGGAACGAGGCGGCGGGAAGCCCTGGTTGGAAAACCCAGCATCTCCTTGTTCCCAACTCATCAGGGGCTTGTTTTTCAATCAAACAAAGAGCTCAGGCAGACTCTGCATCATTAAGCAAAAAGGGACTTCTGTAATAGCAATCAAGAGACCAAAAAGTAAAAATCACAAGCCCTTCCTGGTGGAATCACAAGAAAATATTTTCTTCTGTGTTCCAGTGTACATGGCCTGTGGCACCGCATAAATTTAATATATCTAGGGAACCTAGAGGTGTTTACTGGGCAACACAGCACAATAATGCCTGCTAGGCCCGGGAATTAACGGTGAAAGGATCGCTGACCGCAGGACGGCTCGGCAATAAGCACCATTAAGCACCCGGACTCTTTGTAGTTCTGCACACCAGCCTGGAGTGAAAATACAGTCCTCCCCCAGTAGATGACCTTTCCGTGAATAAACAGAATGTCTGACAGTGAGCCTCAGCACATGGTTTTCTGGACACGTGAGCCACTTGTTTTTGAAATAAAGCGACATGCTGAAAGCCTCAGGGAAAAATAGCACTTGAAACATAAAAACACAGCAATTCCTATTGAGCAATCCATCCCTATTCTTGTACCAGAGCCGGAACCATATGTGTTAATGGCCTACAACGTGCTCATGGGGTTATGATGGATGAATACTGAATACAAGTACCTCTGAAAGAAATTAAAGAATAGCAAGCCAATCTTTGTCCTCCCAAGAAACCCAAACCTTAATTCCCCTGTGACCTTTTTCCCTTTTCCACAAATACCTCCAAATAACAGTTACCCTTTACTGAATGGCCTTCACTGTGTACCAGACCTTGTGCCAAGGGCAGGATCTTAAGTGATATTTGTGATGACCCAGTGAGAATGTCCTTACTGGACTTGTGGACATGAACAAGGCGAGGTGATTGCCAGGGGAGCGGAGTATAAGGAAGTTAAATGGAAAAAATAAAAGAAAAATAGAAAAGTCCTTAGTATTCCCATTTTATAGATGAGGCTTGGAGAGATTAAATAAGTTGCTGCAATGTTCTAGAGTTGAATGTATACATGGGTTTGTTAAAAAACAAAATCGTCCTCTTAACTACTACACAAATCAAAAATAGCATTGTTGCCATGATTATGGCCCTTTAGAAAGAGTCAGTTTTCAAACTGAGTTACCAAGTGTTTTTGCTGACATCAGATCACCAACCTGGCCAGCAGCAGAGGACTTGATGGACCCTGGGAAGCTCATATTAATTCCAGACCTTTTTCTGAGTAGAAAAATATTTAGAATCAGGTGACAACCTTTATATAGCCCATGAGGATAAGTGTACTGTTATTTTATAATAAAATGTTTATGTGCTTTTTTATATCAGAAATGTGCTTAATTATTTGGCGGTTTTCTGCCTATTGGATAGCATAGGGGCTCTTCAGTTGGTTAAAGCTGATTATCTTCAGCTTATGGCACTAGAGCTTAATTAATCTGCACATTCCATATGGAATTTTGAAAAGAACATTTTTAAAAGTTAATGGGCTAGTTTTATATTTAGTCAATATATCTTTAGTACAACTCTGGGCAACCACATTTCATGTTATGTAGCTTAGTGCAATAATACTGGTGAAGGAGAAGTTGTTGATGGCCGTGCCCAAGGTGTATATTCTGGCTCCCAGCTTTTCCTTTCTGTTTCTTTATGAATCTGATCTTCCTGGCCAAAAGGAACTTGGGGAATGAATGAAGGTGGAGGTGGGAGGTAAAGATACGGGCAGTCGGTGATCAGAATCTGATTTTGGGGCTTTGGCATTTGTGTTAGTCCTGAGTTCAAATTCCTGCTTTGCCCACCCCCTCTTTTTTAATGATTAAAAAAGATGATTGAACAACTTGAACTGTTTGTGCCACAGTTTCCACCTCTGTCAGAATGGGATCCCAAGTCCTGCTTTGTGCGGTTGTTACAAAGACTGAATGTGCTCAGCCTGGCCCAAAGCAAGAGCTCAGTAATTGGTAGCTACTACTGGGAGGTGCTTACGTGAAAGATTTGGGCACAGGCCTCCCCCAGTGAGGGCCGGCCCGGCCTGCTCCAGCTGTCTGAGGTGGGGAAGAGCCTGGCCAAGACCCGGCAGTAGTTCTTTAGCTTCTTCCCTGCCGCACTCTGCACTGAGCTCGTGGCTTGGGCTGTACTTACCCGGGTCACTGGGAAGTGTGATATAGATTGTAAATCCCATAATTCAGGCACAAGGCTTTTCATTTTTCACAGCATCTTGTTTTGTTTGGGACGCACAGTGGCTGCGTGGTGAATACGTATTGATTTTGTTTAACTACAATGTGCGAGGCAGAGCGTCTCTTTTCCTTGCTATGAATGAGGATGGTAGCACAGGGGTGAGTCTGCGTGGTAGGGAATATGAGGCATATGGGAAGAGAAGAAGAAGCAAGCGTTCCCAAGAGCAAGCATGAGAAATAATATTTTCTTATAAACCTAACGTTGTTATGAAAAGAAGAAAAGTAAACGCAGTAAACATCCTATTAACTCACACTAATTTGAAAGTCGTGGAAATTTAATGTGAGTTGAGTTATATTGTACTTCGGTAATGTTTAGCCTCTTCAAGAGAACCAAGCCTTTACAGCTGCTTTTTGAAACGATTATTTTCATGTTAAAGTTGGGCTAATTGGCTCCTCATTTTTATCCATTTCTCTCTGCTTGGCAATACTCAACTAAGCTAATTTGAGGTAGTGGATACAGGATGTTGGAAGTGTCTAAAGCTATATTTCTTTACAATTCTAAAAACAATTCTGTTCATACCGCCTGAGGTGTCTCTGTCAAAAGCGGACAGAACCTAAATATATTTTGGACACACTGATAGGTAACAACAAAGGTACAGACATCTATAGGGTAAAGATTACTTCACATGACAAACTTTATTAGAAATATACTTTTTCAGATTAACAGTAGTGATAGGTTTGTACATAAAACGTAATTCAGTTGCTTATTCATACTCTAATAAATGTATGTTATGATTGTGTTCTTGAGAATGGATTTCCTTACTGTGAAACAGTGAGCACTTCCTGTTTTAGGTCGAATTGTAACTACCTTGAAATAATCTATTAGGAAAATATGGGTTCTTCTAGTGGCAGGGAAAGGAATGAATAATTAAACACACAGATATGGAGAGTGACTAGGAAAGAAAGGAACAGAAGAACCATATGGTCCATTGGAGGCACGAAATACCCTATAACTTTCCTCCCAGTTTATAAATTATTCTAGTTGACTTAATAGTAAAAATAACAGAAACAGATTAACAGGAGGAAATGTCAAAAGTGTATATCATGGCTGTACGTTTGGGGTGCCATAAGAATGAGACCCGAGGACAGACTGGGCATTACATGCTATTCTGGAGCTAACGAGAAGGAAGGGTTGTGGTTTGAGACTTAATAGAGCCAGAAGGCAATTCACATGGAACTGAAAAAGCAAATGCTCGGTAAATAAATGTTTGTCTAGCCATCTTTAACAATGGGACACAGAGAGGGCTTTGAACAAGTGGACCTTGCTAGGTTCCTCTCTATTGCACAGGAGTTTTTGTCAAACAACAGTTATCTGTGATGATATCTCCCTTTCTGGGTCAGGTCTTCCGTCTAAAATCCTTTTAGGCAGTTAGGGGGAAGGTCAAAGATTTTTCCTTAGTCTTTTGTTTCTTAAAAAAAAAACCAGCTTAAAATCAGCATTCCAAAAGGCATATTTGGGGTGGTAAACTCTGCTTCCCTTCAGTTTCCTGTGTTATTTTCGAAGTCTAAGAAAATGACATTCTAGATTTGAATGTGGTTTTGACAGCTCAAAGATTTCACTTATGCTTAACACGTAATCATTAGTTTTGGTTTTGCTGATTTCATTGCCACACTCATGGCTGAGGGCTTTTGGAAAGAAATCATAGGTATTTCCAGGAAAGGTGACCTCACCATAAAAAGCAAGGAGGCTGAGAAAGACTTCAGGGCTGGGAGGTAGGTTCTTGGCATGAATCCACATGAATATCCTGGAGCAGAAGGGAAGCAACGAACAAAAATAAAATGGGTTGGGAGACTGTGTTTGAGTCCTGTTCAGAGCAACCTTGGACAAGTCACTTCACTTCTCAAGGCCTTGATTTCCTTTCAACGCGATGTTAAGGTAGTTAACCTTAACCGATGTCTAGGTTTCCCTCTCATGCCTACAGTTCTGGGTGACGAGGCCACTAGCGATCCCTCTTTCTAATGTAAGCTCAAAGCTCCGGTCCTGCACCACTGTCTGCTGGGGCAGGCCCTTTGGCCATTCACCCCGTGCTTGAGAAGGGAGTTTATACTCTTGGATGGGGAAGTTGCATTACAATAAACAAAATCGCAGATCGGAATCTGCCCCTCTTAAGAGCATTGAGGGAATTTTCTTTTATTTTTCTGCATAATTGTATCAGCTAAAAAATACATTTCTTTATTATTAATAATAAAAAACAGTCAACATCTGTTGAGTTGTTTCTAAAAGCCAGGCCATATGTTAGGGATTTTGCCTGCTCTGTTTTGTGTAGTTCTCACAATTCACCTTTAAAGGGATGCTGGCTTTGTTCTCATTTTTAAATGTAGATAAAATTGGAGGCCTAGAGATGGAGAGTCATCAACCTGAGGTCCCTGGACCAGTAATGGCAGAACCCAAACTACCTGTTTGCAGAGCCTGGGCTTGCAACAACTTCTTTAGGCCATATTTTAAAGTCTCACCGTGCCACAGGGTGCAAGTTAAACAAATGTGTGTGCAGCCAACTGATGCAATTCCGTCCCTGGACAAATAGGAAGATTATGCATGCAAAAAAGAAAATGCCTTTGTTAAGTGAAAAAAGAGAGCAATGGAAAATTATATCTCTGACCCAAATAGGTCTTTTTTAAAAAATGCATATGCATAGGCAAATGGAAATATTTTGGTTCATTAGATGCCAAGGTTATGGATGATAATGTTTTTTCCCTTCTACTTCATATCCATTAATGTTTCTGTGCAATAAGACACAATACAATTAAAAAACAATAAAAAAACCCTCAAATAAATAGATTTCTTGATCAATCTATTTGTTGTAAGAATCTGGTTCCCAGCAGGCCGCGTTCTTGCTGAGGTGGAGCAGAGAACTGACCTGTGACAGTAGCCATGGTGCTCGATGTCAGACAGGAGCTAATTCATGCTTCTCAGCAACCCTGTGCGCCATGCTTTGCACATACAAGAAAAGGGATCGCCGTATTTGGATTACTCTGCCTTGGTTACTCCTTGTGTAAACAGTCTGAATATTTCTGACTGTCCTTTTGATTCTAGTCGAAGCTGCTTGCCACAGGCATCTCTTAGTAGATTGCTTTGTGATTTATGCAGGTCTAAAGGAGACCAAGGATCATTTATCTTCAAACCAGGAAAGAGATGAAAGCGGCTCGGTAGTAAAATTTCCTGTGGAGTTAGATGATAGCATCAAAGGGAAAAAAAATGTCATTGTTTTGTGAAAAACTAGGAAGCGTGAGTCAGTTTCTAATGTTGCAGATATTTTCCTGTGAAGAGTTCAAGTTTTCGAAAAATCTCCACTAAAGGATAAAAACAACTGAAGCAGTGAATTAGTGTGATTCAACAGCTACTACCGTGAAGCATGGCCTTTTCCAGAAGGTTAAAATGCAAATAAAGGATAAAGTGGTGAAAATCTTCAGTTAACCTAAGCCGTTTGTAATTATTTTCCCATGATTAAATCTAACTCTCTTACCCTGCTCAAGTAGTTTGAGTGCTAGGTTACCTTCAGAGGAAAAAAATACACTGTATTCCTTAAAATGAGCGCCTCCACAGTCTAGGTACCCGCCTCCTTTTCTTTCACAGTCTTCGTCCTTCATGGCTGTGTCTGCATCAACAGCTTCTGTAAAAATGGTGCTCCTCCATGTTCCACACTCTCTGCTGACTTGTATTGTGGTTTCTGTGTTCAGTAGTGTAAGAATCCTAATCTTTTTAAATGTGTTCCGCAGATTCAGAAGATATTTAAAACACTATGATGCTTGGAGAAAAAAATTCATTGTGATCAGGCCGTTTTTCACTGTGCATTGGAATATAAGATTCCCACCAGACAGAAAAGATATTATGGGTTTTTCTCTGGCTACTGTACATGCCATAAGTGAAACAATGATGCATGAAGTTGAACTGACTGCCAAAAATAGATCAGGAAGAAAAATTTCTCCCATGACAATTGGCGGTGATCTGAGGGATTTTCCCTTTGCTCTGAAACCGTGGATAGGAATATTTCTCCTTTCTTCCTTCTTTTCCTCTTTCCTCTCTTTCTTTTCTTTGTTCTCTCTCTCTCTCTCTCTCTCTCCCTCTCTCTCTCTCTCTCTCTCTCTCTCTCCCTCTCTCTCTCTCCTCCCCCATCCTTCCCTCCCTCTCTCCCACTCCTTCTCTTTTTTCATTCCCCTTTCTTACTCCCTCCCTCCTTTCCTTTCATAAACATACTATGAATTAGCCTTGAAATCCTCAGCTAAGCTGAAACATAGATCTAATCAAAGAAGTCTGAATGAATAATCACTATTTGCTTTTGAGTGAAACCATGCTCCTCACTCCTGGTTCTCAGATCTTCATTCCTGACTCAGAAGTACCTGGCAGTTTTGGGGGGAAGGCATTTCAGTCCTGGGTTGGTGTCATTATTCAAGAAATATTATTAAATAATTGGGAAGAGAAAGGGGTCCCTCCAAACGAATGTGCTTTAGCCAGACATACGATTACTAAATAACCAGAGGGTCACAGCTAAATTCAGATAATCAGGAACATCAAGAAAATACCACCACTACCACCATGGCCACAACTTAAATCCCAGAACCAAAAATTCTAGAACTCCTCAGTCTGTACCCTGTTATTCAGAAATACTGTGTGGAGGGTCTAGAAGTGACACCATCTGGAATTGCCCAAACTATAGTGGAAATGGAGAGGCTTGGGGATAGTATGGTATATGGATTCTGGTAATCAACAGAATTGGACCAGAATCTTAATTTTGACACTCAGTGCTTATTAACCTTGGGCAAGTTTACTCTGCTTTTAAGTTTCAGATCACTCATCTGTAAAATGCTTTATCCCTGCTCTGAGGCCCCAGAGGAGTTATAATCTATCCTTTCTCACTGCCTTTCTTTTCCTGCTGGCTACCTTTGTTTGCATTTCTGCCTTTTCTTCTCACAAAGACTGTGGGAGCCTCCTCTGTGAGTGTCTCAGAGTGTCTACCATGGCACTTTTTATTCAGATCACGGAGTGAAAGCAGTAGGTGAGATCTAGGAGATAATGGTTTTCAGTAGATTTAAATTGGGTTTGAAACTTGTCAAAAGGTGAGGATAGAATGTCAGAGGGGGTGTGTGTGTTATTTGCCCACTGTAACAGTCCCAGGTGTGCCAGAGAAGAGGTTAAGGAATTAGAAGTTTTGGATAAAACTGGAGGCTACAATGCATAGATGGAAGGAAGTAAAGGAAGTAGGCAAGGTATCAGAAAAGGGTCCCTTTTTCATTGTGTAGGCCCAACATGCAGAGTATGTGTGCATACACTTTCCCTCCTGCATTCTGGCTTTTTGGAAAACGTATGCATCACAGATGTGATAGTCTCCTAGATACGTGTTTGAAGGAGGAGTAATTTGTATAGGTTGTATGTAAAAGTTCTTTGTAATTAATTTAAGTAAGCTTGAGGTCTTCAGATCACACAGAACAATTCATCTCACAGATCTGGCTGCTCAGTTCTGATAGGTACCCAAAGTTGTTTACATTAAGCCATGAGCTATTTTCTTAGAGAAAATTGCAGCTGATTTCTCCGTGGAATCCCCACATAGGACCAGCCCTAGTTTGGGCACTACCTACAAGGTGGCCTACCTACGCCTGGCACCTGAACCTTCTCTGCAGTTATTGACTGGTTACAGCTGGTCCAGGGCCTGCCTCCAAGTAACAGCTGAAAGGGATTTTACATTTTGGACTCTATAAAACCACTTCTAGTCATGGGGAGTAATAGAATTTGGGTTTCCTCTGCCACCTGAAGCAACTGAGAAGCTGGATCAATTGTACAGAAAACAGTTTCACCGCTTCGGAGTGAGGTAAGGAAGGGCCCTGCGCCCTGAGAGATGGGGAACAGACAGGGGAGGTGAGCCCACTGTTGCTTTACCTTGCTTCCTGAGGTTTCCAGGCCATGAGAAGGGAGAGGGAGCCAGGCAGACCAAGGTTCACCTTGAGTTGAGAAATGGGACTGGGTTTGGGGAGGCCATGGTACCTAGGGTGGGTCACCGGGAAGGAGAGAGTGGGACAGAGAGAGGAGGAGTGCAGAGCTCTGCCAAAGGTGTACTGACGGGTGCATGCGTGTGAGCAGACCGCCTTCGGGCTGGGGAGAGAACCACCTGAAAGGAGCAAACGCCAACTCCAGAACAGCCCTCAAAGCTCACACAGGGCCAGGAATTGTTCCTCTCCTACCAGTCAGACTGGAAATCCAGATAATTCATGGGGCTTCAGACAGAGAGAATATACAGAGATTTAGCTCCGTGCTGGATAGACTGGCCAAAGATTAAATGCACCAGAAGCTGCAATAGGTAGGTAAATGTAAAGACTTGTGTTTTTCTTAATATTTATGTATCTTTAAAAGGTAATTGAAATAACCACATACTGTTGGGTTTATAACAGGTAGCAGTACAATATCTGACAAAATAATGTATAGGTCGAGAGGGAAGAAGTGGAGGTGTAGTGTTGCCAGGTCCTTCCATTAGAGATGAAGAGGTGCAGTCTCACTTGAGTCAGACGTGCTCCATGTTTCAGTGTATCCTATTCAATAAGAGTGCAAGTAAGGCAGAAGGTACCACAGGACAATGACATTGGAGTTGGACCTAATGGTGGAAGGAGGATTTTAAAAGGTCATTATTAAGGAAGAAGGGTCTTCAAGGTGAGGGAGTAGCAGGAAAAAATTAAGGGAAAAGGGGGGCTACATAAAAGGCCGGCATTGTTCATTGCAAATTGTCTTGTTTGGTTGAGCTCTGGGGATGTTTACAGGAGCAGAAGATATAAGGCTAGCAAGGTTGGTAGCAACCAAAGCATGCAGAACCTCCTGTATTTTTGTGTTTTCTGTCAGTAGGCAATGGCTGTTGAGTGATTAGCGAGAAACCATGACCTAAACTATGCTTTAGGAATTGTATTCATCAGTCAGCAATGTATGGAATGAAGTGGAGTGGAGAGAGACTAAAAGAAGTCAGTTGGGAGGCTGGTTGACTTCGAACTCACTTCTGTTAAGAGGAGTCCAAATGAACTAGAATGAGCATTTAACTAGAATGGTGGTGGAAATGGTGGAAAAAAGGGGGCAGATATCATCACAGTAGCAGAAAGAATTGATAGGTTTGAGTTAAGGACATGAAGGAAGAAGGAGGTAAAGATGCCTACTTGCTTTGATCTAGCCTGGGAGGGAGGTGGTACCTTGAACAGAAATACAAGGAACAGAGGAGGACACATAGGTTTTGGATTTGCAGGTCTCAGCTTGAGGGGTCAGGGATGTGTCTGGGCATTGCTGGCTGGCAGACACTGAGAATGCAGATCACAACTGGGGAAGGGAGGTCGTGGTCACAAAGAGCGATGTAGGAATCCCCTGTATTATCTGAGTATTGAAGCTGTGGAATTAGATGAGATCACCAGGGAGACAGTAGCGAGAGAAGAGAGGTCAGAAAAGCACTCTGCATCAAGCCTTAATTTAGCAGGCTAGAAGGAAAAACCCACCAACAGAGGAGGGAGGTGTGGTTTTTGTTTGTAGAATATTCTGTCTCTGGGGAGGGAAATGTAAGTCCTTGGAGAAGTGACTTTAGATGGTCGTTAACTCACTTATAGGCATGCATATATATGCATTTGCCAAAAAGAGGGTTCTTTTGCCCAATGCAAATGCCAAAAGTGGAAAGATTGTGAGGGACCTTGTGGTTAATTCTAGAAACAAAAACACTGAATGGTTTTGTAAATGCAAGAAACAACCAAGGATAAAGCAGCCCACTATGATGGCAGAGGAGACTTCCTACAAGATGTGCACACAGGTGGCAGGTGAAGTTAGCCAGGGGACGTCTTCAGGTGCTTAAATACAGTTGGAGGACACACACACGATTCCCCCCTCCCATTTTAAAACCTCTCTTGTCCTCTCACCTTATTTATTTTTAGTCAACTTTGAAGTACTTTTAGTGATTAACATGTAAGGAACATTTCTTGGCACTACTATATATCAAGATACTTTTTTTTAACTTATACTATTTTGTTTAATTTTGTTTAAAATTCACGTCCTTGATATGAGGGGGGTGTTAACACTCCTCTCATACAGGTAAAGAAACGGAGGTTTAGATGCTTCCTGAAGTCACACGGAGCTCACAGATGGTGGGGCTGTGGTTGGGACACATGTCTGCAGACAGCCAATCTTGGGTCCTAACCACACTGCATCACATCTTGTTAGCTGTGATGCACAGACTGGAGGGTCATTTCAGGGAACCGTGCAAGGGGAGGCTTCAGTGCCAGCGAGACCCAGGTTTGAAGCCCGGCTCTGTCTCCTATCAGCTGTGTCCTTTGCTGGACTTCTTCAGGTTTCTTTTTTTTCTCCCTACAGGTAAAAAATAGGGATCTTGACCTCTATTTTGTAAAGGTGATTCAAGCACTAGAGACATATGTATATAAAGTACTAACAGTGTAGGTGCTTATTATTTTAATGGAACAAAACCAATTGGAAGGCTTGGTGTTGGTTTTCAGGGCAGGAAGTACCTTTTCAGTGTTTTTCTTCCCCTGTGCCATCTCTCACTTGCACTGTACCGACATTGGCAAAATGCTGAGTGCATAGTAGGTGCTCTGTATATACTTTAATTAAATGCCATTAAGCTTTAATTAGGTGTCGTGGACTCAGGCAGGATTTGCTGACCAGATGACCCTGGAGTGTGGAAATTTCAGCGCAGTAGGCTGGGAGGAGCGGGGAGGACCAGGCAGGACCAGGCGGAGCTGGCTTTGTTCACATTTGCAGCAGAGGCTACTGCGAGGAGGGAAGCACTTTTATTTCCCTTGTGGACTGGCCGTTCGTTTTGCTGTAGCAGCTGCTAATGGAAAATAATAAAACCCATTTTCATCAGGCAGTATTTGGAAAACTTACAGGTCAATTCAATGCT
>PVKM010008073.1:0-39893 GCA_004027735.1 Carollia perspicillata
CCTGAACTCTCTTTGTGTGACAGAGTTTGAAATCTCCTTACATTGTCTCTTTTGAATGTGTTTCAGTTTGTCTAGTTACCTCTTGGTATATTATCACTGTAAAATCTAAGCAGGATTAAGAAAAGTAGATGAATGCCCATTTTCATTCTACATTCTCTTTATTCAATGATGCATCCCTTAAGCCACATTTGCTTTGGGAACATCAATATCACATTGTTGATTTCTAGAAATATGACTGTCATCTTATACCTCTAAGCATTTTCACACATTCTGCTCAAAAGCTACAACTTTCTCATCCTGCACAAATGCAGCTATATTTCTTTTTATTTTTGACCCAAGTATAGGATCTCACATTTGTCCCTGTTAAGTTTCATTATGTTTTTTCAGCTCAAAATGTTTCAGTCTGTCAAGATCTTTTGGGATCCTAATTCTGCCCTCCCACACACTCTTTATCCCTTCCAGCTTTGTCATCTGCAAGTCGATGAGATTTCCCCCTATAGTTTCATCCAATTCACTAATTCTAAAATGAGTGAATGTGACAAGACTATGGACACAGCCCTGAGATCATCAGTAGAAATTTACCTCCAGATGGATGTTTACCCATAAATCAGATCTTTTGGTTAATATTCTGTCAATTGTTAGTTCACTTCATATAAGGATATTTGATTTGTATTTATTCTTCTTATCCATGAAAATACATGACATGCTTTGCTAAAGGAATTATTGAAATACAAATACTCCATGTGAAATGCCATATCACCAATCTAATAACTCCATCAAAGAAAGAGGTGAAATAAATCTGCTTTATTTACTCATTGACCACGTGGTGATCCCCAGTGACTATCACTTCCCATCACTTACTTGCTAAGATTCTAGGATTAAAGGATTTCTTTCAGTTAAATTATTGAGTTTCATGACAAAAGTGTATGAGCTGGAAGGAGATAAGCCAGTCAATAAACTCTTATTTTAAAGAGTAATCTAAATAATTTTTCATCTTTCTAAACCAATAAAACCTGTTTTAAGTAAATATATATGTATTTAAAAGTGCTACTTTTTAGTAAGAGTAGAATTTTTCTGATTAAAATTAGGGTTGGGAGGGGAGGACCCTGAATTTCGCTGGTTTGAAGCCCCGGATTCCTGCAGCCATTCATTTGGCTTCCCTGGAGGATCCCAGGACATCTCAGAACACTGCTTTAAGCAATTTATAGCCATTTTGTCAACATGAATTCATTTTTTAAATCACTCTTCCATAAAACAGCTAGCTGTGAGCAGTCTCTTAAAACAAAAATATATTTTGATAAGACAGAAGAAAGGGAATATAGAATGGGATCTAAAAACAGGGATCATGTCCAAGTCTTTGGTCCTTTAAAGCCCCAGACAGGTAAGATGACTCTGAATTCTATGGCTGACAAATAGCCAGCAGGCCAGCGTACTCCTTCATATTTTAGCCACAGGCTTGCCTCATAGATGCAGGAAGCAGACGGGTAATGCAGATTTTCACCTTGACACTTAAACAGGAGATTTCTGAGAGATTATAAATGAATTGGAACTGTTGGCCTATAACACAGTGTAGAATGTTAAAAAGCAATTATATATTTTTTAGAATTCAAAGGTACTCTTTTGTAACAGTTATGTAACTCTTTTATTCAAGAAACATTTATTGAGTACTACTATGTATCAGGCACCCACTTAAGTCAGATAACAGTATGGATGGATCTAGAGAGTATTATGCTAAGTGAAATAAGCCAGAGAAAGACAAATACATGATTTGACTTACATGTGAAATCTAAAGAACAAAGTAAGTAAACAAAACTAAAACAGATTCATAGACACAGAGAACAGTCTGATAGTTTCCAGAGGGGAGGGGGTTTGGGGGACTGAGTGAAAAAGGTGATGTTATTATGAAATACAAGTTGGTAGATACAAAATAATCATGGGGATTTAAAGTACAGCATAGAAAATATAGCCAGTAATATAGTAATAAGTATGTAATATGTATGGTGCCAGATGGATACTGGAAATATTGGGGGTATACTTTGTAAATTATATAATTGTCTAACCACTATGCTGTACGTCTTCATGTTGACAAAATGCTATATGCTGTATGTCTAACCACTATGCTCTGTGGCTTCGCTGTATACCTGAAACTAATAAAATAATATTGAGTATAAACTGTAATGGAAAAATAAAATTTAAAAAAGAAAATGATAGCATTACTCATCATCACAAAACAGTGAGACACACATTAGGAAATTGAGACTCAAAGCAGCTAAGTTATTTGCCTCATTTCACAAACTAGTAAGAAGTACAACCAAGATTCAAATCCAAAAAAATCAAAGCCCCAGCTCTGAAGAAGGTACTTGCATAATCAAAGAGTTGATTATGTAAATAAAAAGCTGCATAGGTTATTGCATCTGTAGATTCATACTGACAGCTCTTCTATTTTAACCAGGGCTTTCTTCACCATGCTAGAGACAAGCATGGAAAACAGAAGAGAGAGCAGGCAGAAACCAGGACATGTGTTCCCACACTTAAGAAAGGCAGGTGTCAGTTGCCATTCTATAAAGAACACAGAAAGTACATTTCCTTCACGTTCTATGTGTTTGAAGTACTGTCACCTAATAGGCAGTTGTACTGAAGTATGCTCATGACATCTGTTTTTAAAACGGCTTGCCAGAGAACTACTTTAGAGATTCCACTCTTAAACGTCTCCAAGGTGTCAGGTAATGCTGTGGTCCTGAAAATGCTAAAGAGACATTAAATCATGTTCGTGTCAATGGGAGCACTTAAGGCCTTGTTTAATATTTTTTCATGGCAGCAAAGGGAAGAAACAGGGCCTGTATTTGGCACCAGTATATCCTTGACTTCCTTACTGTGCCAACAAGCCTGACTTGAAGCATTTGTAGTGGCTTTCAGCTGCAGCAGACCACTTGTACGCAGCTCAGCAGATGGTTAGAGCAGTAGCTGAAGCAACAGAGGCCATTTTAAGCTCCAGGAAATGTAGCAGGTGCTGCAGTTTCCAAAAGATAATTATGCCCAATTTTGCCTTTAATCGTTTTCTTTTCTCTTGATGTGTGAGATATTCTCTCCCTATCTCTTGCCTCCATCTACACTTACAAAGGCAATGGTGGTAGAGTGTGTCAACGAATGAGAAAAGTTTATGAATGTGCAAGGATAATTGCAAAGCAATTAAGAGGACTGCTTCTGGGTATCCTATGCAGAATGCTGGGTATTAAGACATTTTCTACTAGACGCTTATGGTATTCCCTTCTAGGAATGCACAGTTTGACCTTCCCATGAATCTAGAGTTTGATCTAGGAGGACTCTCATATAATTTGAGGTCAGAGATATTTTAAAGATTAAGAACAGGCAAGTTTGCGAAAGTCATTTTAAATGAATTAGAGATAGAATTAAGTTTATGTAACTAGTGTTTAGGCCTCCTGAATTGCTCCCTTTTCTGTATGTGCTATTGTGCTCAGCCAAGAACTGTCTTTTTTAATATATTTCATTGATTATACCATTACAGTTGTCCCACTTCCCCCCTTCATTCCCTTCCACTCTGCACACCCCTCCTACCCACACTCCCCCCATTTAGTTCATGTCCATGTGTCAAAGTTCTTTAGCTTCTACATTTCCCACACTACTCTTGCACTCTCTCTGTCTATTTTCACCCCACTGTCTATGATACTTTATCTCCTCCCCTTCCTCTTCCCACTCCCCTGTTGCTAACCTTCCAGGTGACCTCCATTTCTGTAGCTTCGCTCCTGTTTTAGGTGTCCACTTAGTCTGCTATTGTTTTAGGTGTGGTTGTTAATAACTGTGAGTTTGCTGTCTTTTCACTGTTCATATTTTTTATCTTCTTTTTCTTAGATAAGTCCCTTTAACCTTTTATATAATAAGGGCTTGGTGATGATGAACTCCTTGAACTTGACCTTATCTGAGAAGCGCATTATCTGCCCTTCCATTCTAAATGAAAGCTTTGCTGGATAGAGCAATCTTGGATGTAGGTCCTTGTCTTTCATAACTTGGAATACTTCTTTCCAGCCTCTTCTTGCCTGTAAGGTCAACCAAGAACTGTGTTGATAACACTCTTTTTACCTTCTTTTCATCCTACTCCTCCCCAGGATTCTCATATACCTGCTTCTCAGTGATTTTAATATTGCACAGTGTTCTACCCTTGAATCTCAAGTCTTGGCACCCTATGAATTCTCTCCACATGATTTCATCTAAACTGGCTTCAACTACAATCCATATGCTGATGGTCTTGTTCCAGATTTACATATTTGGCCAACTCAAATCAATGAATCCCAAGGTTAACCAACACCTTGCCTCCCCCTCCCCATACACCAAATCTAACTTTGTTTCTAGATTCACCAAGTGAGAAGCACCACCCTCCACTCTGTCCTCTAAGCTGAAAATCTGGAAGTTCGATTATACGTCTCCTTCTCTCCACTCCACATGAAATATGTCGTTAAGATTTGTCACTTCTACAATTGACTTTTCTCTGGGAAAATTTTTCTGTAGTTTTCATTTCTACTGCAGTTGCTGAGGCCTTCACCATTTATTAATTAGATTATCCTACTAGTTTCCCAACTTGACTCCCCTGTTAGCAGTTGACTTTTAATCTATTTTATCTAAAATGCAATCTAAACAAGTTACTCCCCTGCCTATCTTTTATAATTCTCATTAATACTCATAATCCAACCGCACTCAACTTCTCTTCCTTCTTTTCCTAACATTCCTGAAGTACATATGTAAGCCACACTAAACTATTCATAGTTTCCCTTGAGTTTTAACTTACTATGTACTCTCGTGCTCTTTTTTCTATGTAGAAATATCTATTTTTCTTCTACGTAGCCTACTACTCTGAAAATTCATCCATCATGGCCCTTAACTCTACATACTGAAAGAAGGCTGAGAGCAAACTGCTAAACTACATGGGTCTTGAGGGCAGACCAATCCTAGTTTAATTTTCAGTTGTGTTTCATACTAGTTGTGTGATCTTGGCCAAGTGTCCTCACCCTCTGTGCCTTTGTGTTCCTCATCCACAAAGTGGAATTAATAATAGTTCCCATAGTTTGGAATTATTGTGAAACTGGAATGATATAATGTATAAAATGTTTAGAACAAAGCTTGGCATCTTCAGAGTATATAGTGAGATGTTGTTGCTATTATTGTAATAATTAGTTTACTTTTTTTACTCACTCCTTGAAGACCAAGTGTATGCCCTTCGCCCCTATTCCATAGTGGCAACTCAACAACCTTTCTGTGACTGGCTTAAAATGATTCTTTAAAAAATACATAGTGAAACTTTTCAAGGACACTTAAGCTTTTTTTTTTTACAAAAAAAAATATTAGCTTCTTAAGTTTACCAATAACTACTTTGATAGTGGATTCCTAAAAAACCTGTGATATTTTTGTACTTTTCCAAAAAAAGATGCTCTCTCAGTAAAATTGGACTGAACAAAATGTCTAAATATTTCTTGAGCCCTCATAATTAATTTTACTCTGTTATTGCCTATCAGTGTACCCTAGAGTTAATATATTTCCTATAGTTAATATATTATGCCTTATTTCATCATTTAGCTCATAATTAATTTTTAAACATGCATCATGTGCTCTGTTTTCTAAACACCTTATATGCAAAATGGTTTTCCTTTTTTACCACAGTATGATATTACATAGATTAGATATTGCATAAGAGGATAGGCAAGAGTGGTATTTGAGGGTGATGAATTCACTCTCTAAAGAAAGATGATGACAATCAACTCCCAAAACCATAATGTAAGACTGTATAATATAGAGCAGCAATGCCCTACAAGGACATATAGTAAAAAAATAAATAAATAAAATAAAAATAACAATAAGTGCCTTACAGGCAAGCATATAGCAAGCAGTAAATGTTAACTGAATTGAAATATGGAGCCCTTGCCACCTTGAATGATTCTGTGAAAAGCCTATGTCCAAGTCTATGGCAACAACAGTTCATGCATATTGCAGGAATGCCATTTGCTTGTCTCAAAAGAGCTTATCTCAATTACTGAAGCTCATGAACCAAAGGTAGTCAACAGAATAAATTTGTCTAATAGTGGCCTTCAGTGTTTATAGTTAAGGTGTTCATGCTGAATGGTTGGTGTTTATCACAGCATATTAGCTGGAAAGGAAATAGGCCTTTCTGTTAGGGTGTTAGATCCGATGAATCACTGATATAAAGAATATTTTAAGCAACACTCTGTTAAAAAACAATCCATTGAGTAAAACATTCAGTTATGGAACAAATGCAGAGGTTCTATTATACTCTAAATTATGTAAGTTAATCAGGATGGATAGAAAAATATGTATTTCAGATTTATTAAAAGAAAAAAACAATAATATTTCAGTAGGTGTCTTAATATAAACTTCTGTATATTTGAGCTAGATAATACTAATTTTCATAATCATCATTATCTTCATTTACCCACTACATATGTAAAGCCTCATCATCAAGAAAATAACCTTATGGTGCACAATTAGAATGATGGATAGTGATCCCATGCATGACATTCAAGACAGCTGATCAATCATATTTCATGGTTGCCCCAGTTCTTCATATTTTAATGCCTTTTTTGTCTTTGCCAAAGAGATTCCAACTGGAAACTCAGTCATAATACTCAATTCAACGCTTACCTTCCCTAAAACTTCTCCACTAACTAAAGCTGACTAGTAGCTTTTTTTCCTGTTTCTTTAGTAAGTTAGTGAAGCATTTTGCTTATATTTCTGTTGCAGTACTTATCACATTGTGTTATAAGCTATTGATTGGTCTCTCAGTTAAACTGGTTCATTTAGCTTTGTTTGCCTAATGTGCAACAAAATGCCAAACACACAACGAGCATGCAATTAACACTTTTGACTAAATAATCAATAAGTAATTAGATTCTTATAATATACTTTTTTATTCTTGTTTATTCTATTACTGCTGTCCCAATTTTTCCCCTTTTCCTTCCTCTGCCCAGCCCACTGGCCCACTCCCAGTCAATCCCCACACCATTGTCCATATCCATGCATCATTCATATATGTTCTTTGTCTAATCCCTTTCCCTTCTTCCCACCATCTCCTCTTCCCCTTCTTCCTCTGGCAGCTGTCACTCTGCTCCATGTTTCCATGTCTCTGGTTCTGTTTTGCTCATTAGTTAATTTTGTTCATTAGATTCCTTCTATAAGTGAGATCATATGGTATTTGTCTTTCACTGACTAGCTTATATCACTTAGCATAATCCAGTTCCATCCATGATCTCACAAAGGATAGGAATTCCTTCTTCTTTCTTATAACAAACGTTTTAAGGAGTAGTTTTAGGTTCACGGCAAAATTAAATGGACAGTGCAGAGTTCTCGTATACTCTCTACCACCACACATGTACAACCTCCCCCACTATCAACATCCTACACACCACAGTGGTACATCTGTTACAATCAGTGTGTCTACATTAACACATCACTATCGCCCTAACCATAATTTACACTGGGGTTTATTCTTGGTGTTGTGTATTCTATGGGTTCGGGCAAATCTGTAATGACATACATCTACCATTGCAGCATCATACAAAATAGTTTCAGTTGGCATTCTTCCTAAGACCCCATATAAATGTGTGTGGGAGAAAGATTTGGGAATAAGGTGGGAATGGAGGAGTAAATGGTGAAACAGGACAAGCTCAGACCCTAAGCAGAGGTGTTTCTCTCCTGCTGGTCACTATGGCCAATAGTGTGGCTGGTGTAATGCCCTTCTAAACATGGAAATGTGGCAGCTGAGCCAATCATCACCTACCATGGCCTGGCCAAATGGAAGGAGGCTGGAAACTACAAGACTCCCCCACTTCCCCAGGCAGATGGCCTAAAAACTCTCTGCATTCCTAAAAATTCTCTGTGTTCCACCTGTACATGCCTCATTCCTCCCCTGTCCTTACCCCATGAGGAACTATCTTTTGCAATCTCCATACTTTTGCCTTTTCCAGTCATGTAGTTGGAATTGTGCAATATGTGGCCTTATAAGATTGGCTCTTTCACGTAGCAATATGCATTTAAATTTCCTCTATGTCATAGTTTGATAGCTAATTTCTTGTTAGTACTGATTAATATTCCATTGTCTGGATATACCACAGTTTATATATCCATTATTGAAGGATACCTTGGTTACTTCCAATTTGAGAAATTAAAAATCAAGCTGCTATACACATCCATGTGCAATTTTTTGTATAGATATGTTTTTGATTCATTGAATAAATACAAGGAATAAAATTGCTAGATAGTATAGTAAGAGTATGCATAGTTTGTAAGAAACTGCCAAACTGCCTTCCAAAGCACCTTTACCATTTGGCATTCCAGCAAGCACTGAATGAAATTCCTGTTACTCCACATACTTGCCAGCATACAGTGTTGTGAGTGTTTTGGATTTGGAGCATTCTAATGGACCGTACGGAGATATCTCATTGTTATTTTAATTTTCAATGACCTAATGATGTATGATGTACAATATCTTTTTATATACTTATTTGCCATCTGTGCATCTTCTTTGGTTAGGTGTCTACTTAGGTCTTTAGCCCATTTTTAAATTAGGCTGTTCATTTTATTACTGTTCACTTTTAAGGGTTCTCTGAATATTTTGGACAATAGTTCTTTATCAGATAGATCTTCAAAAAATATTTTCTCACTGTCTGTGGTTTGTCTTCTCATTATCTAAAATTATTAGATTTTTATTTAATTCTATTGGACTTCTGTTGCATACTTTCTGAAATACAGCCTCATAATTGAGGACACTGAGACTATGCCATTTTATTGTTTCATGCTGGAATCTACTATCAAATTACTATTTTATAATGCAATGTGTCTCAGTAACAAGCACTGAAAATGAAGTAAAATGTACTGTCTAGAGCCAAACACCGAAGCATCTCTGGAGCATGATCAGAAGTATTCATTTTTAAAAATCACTGTAAGTATTTCTAATACAAGTTGAGCTCAAAGAACACTTTTCAGTAAGAGTTATCCTAGCTAGGGGGGATCAAGCAGTAATCTTCAGTTCTGGCCAGAAGCATATGTAAAGACTCCAGGTGCATCAGGAATACCTTACAGTTGTCTTATTTATAGAAGTTTATGTAACTCTCACAGCTCCCAGGTTTCTGAGACTACTTCTCAGACCTTGTGGCAACAGGTTGTGTGTTTGCTGTGGCAAATGATAACCTGCCAGTTAATCTTACCTGTTCATCTTTTTTATCTCTGTCATCAGATCAGACCATTACATGCTTATTGATTTTCTATCATGTATCTGGCACCGTGCAACATGCTCAGGACTTCATGATAAAAACATGGTCCATATCTCATGGTCCATAGGGTCCAGCGCATGTTGTTTTCTGTTTTTTATTCCCCACCCATCCGATCCATCTCAGGCTGACCTGTTCACACTTAGATTGTAAATTCCTCCAGAGCAGAAAGCATGACTTACACACTCTGCATCATAGTGCTTTCACATGTCTGACTCTTTGGATTTAACAATATAAATAAGTTTTTAAAAATACAGTGAACACCTGTGATTCTACCATCTAGAATGAATTATTCATCTTTTATTACTTTTTGTTCAAAATTTTATTAATACAACACAAAAAATATTACAAGTCGGTCTGTTTTAAAAATCTTCCCCAGTCCCATTCCCCTCCCAAATGATACCCCACTTTCCAATTCTACCCCAAAAACCACTACTAGAAATTTGGTATAAAAATTTCCAGTCTCTTTGTGTATTCTTTTGACATTTCATAAACAGTTATATATGTGTATATATTATAATTCTGTATATACATAATTCTGCGCATTATATATGTATATATTATAGTTCTATGTATTTAAAATGTGCATGAATCCTATTACATTGTACATATAGGTGATGTATTTTGTATTTATTTATCTCAATTTGTTCCACAAAGGAGCCTAGATTACATCAAAAGTTATATATTAAATTTAAAACATCTGTTATGGCAATTCATAAGCTTTATAAACCATCTAGCCCCCTATGATCTCATAATTTTAAAGTGTCAACACTACTGCATTGGGTAAATAATTAAAAAACACATAGTTTAAATAGTTTTAAAGAATTTAAAAAGTACATGGATGCTATTGTAGCAATTTTTAACTAAAAAATATCTAGATTGTTATTGTTTAGATTTTTAACAACATTCAAAATTATTTCAATCTCATCAATGTTGTAATTAAAATTAAAAATTCACAACTGAAAGCCTCACCAAACTCTCCATTAATATGATATTGTTTTTAAACAGTTACATCTAAGATACAATCCATTATTTATAAATGGAACAATGCAATTCTTTTTTCTGTCAATGGTCATTTATTTATTTTTTAAATATTTTTTAAATTTAATTTTTTATTTTTTTATTGTTGTTCAAGTACAGTTGTCTCCATTTTACCCCAGCCATCCCCACCTCCCACCCTCGATCCTACCCACCTTTAGCTTTGTCCATGTGCCCATTATACATGTCCCTTGATAGACCTTCCCTTATTTTCCCCCATTATCTGTGTCCCCTCTCCCCTCTGGTTACTACTGTCAGTTTGTTCTTTATGTGAATACTATGCAGCAGAAAGAAAGAAGGAGCTCCTACCCTTCACAACAGCATGGTTGGAACTGGAAAACATTATGCTAAGTGAAATAAGCCAGGTGGTGAAAGACAAACACCATATGATCACACCTATAAGTGGAACCTAATCAATAAAACAAAGAAGCAAGCAAAATATAACCAGGAGCATTGAAATAAAGAAACAATTCAATTATTTATAGAAGAAAATACACAGCAGAAAACAAATATAATAAAGATAATTATTGAGATAATTCAATGTAAAAAATACACATAATTATAATTTGCATCTCTATCAACTTCATAATTTGCAAGCAATCATGTTACATCAGTCCCATCTAAAGTAGTGCTCAAAAGACCACTTAAGAAGCCACAGACCTTACCTAGTTGCATGCAGTTCAATGTCAGCAAACCTACTGGTTCCCTTACCTTCAGATGTAGCTATGTTTTAGCTTGTAGTTACATAATTGGAGATGTGATTTCTCCCTCTGATGATCTCTTTCTGTATGAGTTGATCAAGCATGACATATGGGATATAATCAAAATGCATCTTTATTCTTGACTCCTACCACCCCATTAAAATTTAGTCTGTAGAGAAAGATTTTTTTCTCTGACCCTAGGTTAAAAATTTCTAGGCACTATGACTTCTTTTTTAAATTTTATGTTATGTATATTTTACCATAACAACAACAAAAAACAAACTTTGAATATATCAATTCAATGACAAATAACCAACATGATAATATAATACTTGAATACTTTACCACCTGGGCAACTAAAACAGTCCTGATAATGCTGAGAGTCTCACAAGATCTTCAAGGAAGTTAACTCTCTCCACTTCTCAGTCTACTCTCGGAGACAGACTAAAACAGGCCTGGGGTGTGTAACAGGTACAAATCCTCATTCTGTATCTCTCCCCTACCCCTCAGTAGCCTCAGCTCACTGAAAACATAATGTCCGCCTCCCTCTTTAGCCACATTGTTTGTTCCCATCATCATAAGAAAAGCCAGAAAATGACATGTCGATCAGTTCAAGTAAATAGATGAACATAGTTGTCTCCAGCTCTTCAATTTAAGATCCAAATTTGAGCCAGGAAGGGCCCACTAGTATATCAAGTAAGATAGATCATATTTTCACTTTTTTGTTTACCCCTTTACAGAAAGTGAGTAGAAGGGAGGGTAGACCCCGTGACTTTCAACAGTTGTACAAACACTTTAAATTTAATCAGCCTAGATTCAAAAAGTAGAACTTCCTGTCCTATATAATGATTAATACTCTGAACTTAATTTAGAATGGACTTGTCACCCCTCCTTCAGCCTGAGCTGATGATATCAGGCCTTGGAGAAAGGGTAATAATACTAGTTTTTTTCCCCTTTCCCTATTGCTCCTCCCCCAGCATGATAACCTTGACTTCAGGCCTCTCTGTATGACTGTGGCACAGAGAGAAGAAGGGAGAAGAGGTCAAAAAAAGACTAGATCTGGCAGTGTCATAATTGAGCTTTATGGCATCTGGGTCTGTGGGATGTTTAAAGCTGACTGCATCGCAGGGCACTTTTGTTTACTTGGAAATCCTAGTTAATCTTCACAGGAAATGTGACAAAATCATTCATCATCAGGTTTGTTACAGCAGTATTTGCACAAAGCAAAGGAAAGGATTATGCAACGATGTTATCAAAGACCCTCTGTCTCTCATGCCTGCTCTTACTAAGCCTTTCCTTGACAAATCTTTCTTTCTTCATGTATAGCTGAAGTATCCCTTGCTCAGAAGTAAATGACGTTTGTTCTATGCAATTTATTAGATTTTTCACAAACTAAAATAACCTCTCACAGAGTCATTTTTAATCTACTCATTACCATCTACAGTGCCAAAATTCAGCACAAGCTGTGGAACCAGACTGCCTAAATTCAAATCTCAAATCTGCTGCTTACTTAGCAAGTGACACAGGGCAAGCTCCTTAAACTCTCAGTGCCTTAGTTTCATATTTGTGAAATAAGGAGGATGAACATTTACTATAGAAGGTTTTTTGATGATTAAATGAGTTAATACATGTGCATGCATGCGTATGGTAGGCATCAGTATATCAGCTCATATCAAGTGGGCTGATCCACTGTAATAATGGACCAAAAGGCCACTCACATGTAAGGGTATTATTCAGAAATAAATGTCTAAAAACCCTATGAAAACCATTCCATTTTTTTACTGCTTTCAGCAATTAAATGCGTATTTGATAGATAACTGATTTTGCTTTTAAAGGTTTACAGCCAATGATTTAAACAAAGAAAAATATTTTTAAATAATTATGAAAATAACAGTTTTGGAAAGTGCTAATATCTGTATTAGTTAACTGCACAAGTAACTTGGTTATTTTTTTGGACTACCTCATCATAACCAAATTATAGTACTTATTTTTGGCAAAATGCCTTAATTTCAAGGTAATGTACCTAAAAGAAATAAGCAAAACTTGGGACATTGGGATTCTAGAAGGACTCTATAGTACAAAACATTATAACCGCAGCATACAGCAGAGTAAAGCAATAAAGGTGACTACGACAAAATGAAAGTACTGTGATACACCAGAGGGTGTTAAAGTATATCAAAATCAATTAGCTATGATGGCTATTGTGTCATGTCCTTTATATAGAAATAGTAGAGTTGATAGTTCAAAAATACATTGCTTCTTCATCAGAGCAGTCTTCATGAAATCACTATTGAAGACCAACCATGGAGGAAAATAATCCCCTAGTGAAATGTTTTAACCATACAGCAACAGACATATGTATGACAAGTATAAAACATAATTTTTACATGTTCATTCTTACTTCAACTTCCAACTATATCCTCAAATTATTCTCATTCCAAATTTGTGTAACTACCCTCTGGTAATCCCTAGTCTTTTGTTCACATTTCACAAGTCAGTTAGTAATGGACCACAGGTACTTACAGTCATCAGTGTCTAAATCACCAAGCAGTGTACTCAAAGATTTATGCACCCTTTTGCATTAAGTTAGGCTTTGATATGAAAAGTTTGTATGACTTCGCTCATATGTGGAATCTAGTGAACAAACTCAACTAACAAGTGAAATAGAGACAGACTCATAGAGAGCAGGCTGACAGCTCTGAGGGCAGGGCATGGGGGCGTTAGGGTTTGGAGGCGCAAAAAGGAAAAAGGACTGAAGGATATAGTGTGGTGATTGTGAGGGAAAGAGGGATATAAGGAGGATAAATGGTAATGGAAAAAATACAACAATAATAATTTTTTTTTTAAAGTGACCACAGTTTCAGTTCAATTCCACTACAAATTAGTTGCTTACCATTAAAAGGGGGGAAAAATCTCCCCATTCAAATCTGCAAACATAGACCTTAATTATCAGTCAAAATGGAGATAAACAATCCCTACCCCCATGGCCACTTTAAAGACTCCTCCAAAAGAACTGGTATAGTGTTGCAATATAAAAAATTTAGTGGCAGATGTGTGGAAACATTAATTCCAATAATGCTGCACTGGATAAGTAACAAGGTCCAATATCCTTAACCAAATAGTCACTGTGAACATACGTTGGACCTTAAGTTCAGTTTTCTGCTTGGGTAAAGTGGAATAATAATAATGTGCTTCCTGTTCCTATTTATGCCTTAGGCTACTGATGACACTTTAAAAATGTTAAAACTTCAAAGCAGAGATTTTATTAATAATTTCTGTTGTCATAATTTAAAAGGTCTATAAATTTTATATATCTTCAAATAACTAAGCATCAATCAGAAAATAATCATTTCTGATCATAACTTAAACTCCATGCATTTAGAAACATTCTATAGTAGACTAATCCAACCATGTCCCTATTTCAAATTATCTTTCAAAAAGCTTAGAATATAACACATGGAATTATAGATAAAGCAAAACTAATTTAAAAAACAAAATCTATTACCTTGTTTGGAAGAAATGTATCAGAGTGAAATGAGTCACATAAATAAAATTTAGAGACTTCCAAAAGTCAGCTATAAAGCCTCAAGACTCATGTTATTATTGCTGAAATCAAGGCACATGCTGATTATATTCAGCTTCGATTTGGTTTTCAGAAAGTGATACAGATTGCTTCATATAAGCTTACTTTTTATTTTATTAATATAGCACTTTTAGCTTTGAAAAAAGGAGCAAAGGAGTCATAGCTATATTTGCCTTCATACTCTCTAATCTTGTTATAGGCATTACCTATAGCCAAAATGCAGCTGCACAGCTAATTTCAGGCCATCAGCCTTGACAACACTCTTCTTTATAAGCAGCTGTTGATTAATCACATGAGAAAGTGTGATTGAACTCCAGATGGAGTTGACTGCTTAATATTGCTCCAGACTAGTCAATCTGGGGACAGATATCTTTAGTGCTACTGGCTACTGAATCACCCATTTCTTAAAAAATTACATGATGCTGGGACATTTTAATGTGGTAAAGAGAACAATGCCTTAAAACTATGACTAAGAGAACAGTTAAGTCCTTTCCTAAGTATTGGAACTAAAAGAGAATATGGAGTTGGACAGCAGTCTCTATCAGTGAAGTTACCTAGTAGCACATTTACCCACATGTTCAGAGACAGAATTCCTAATGAGGCAATAAATGCTATACTGCTTCCTATCCATCACAAAAGGAATATAAGACCAGAGATATTTCAAAAGATATCAGTGATAAGATAAAACTGAGTGTTATTCTGGTCAAAATACTTGAAAACTTTTTTCTCTGAGGAACTCAGCATACATTATTCAAAATTAATTTTTTCTAAAATAATTAGTCTATTTCTTCCAAACAGTAGGAGTGGCAAAGGCAATGAGACAGTCAAATCAAAACAAGAGAGTAGAATTTTTTTTCCTCCTAGAATAAAATAAGTAGCTGGTCACATTTATAAATGAGATTTATAACACTTGAATTGGAGAAATCTTTTTACTTAAAATTTACACAACATTTTCTGAATAAAACTATATTTTACATTCCAATAACTTCTTTTTTAAATTTTATTTTAATTGTTGTTCAAGTACAGTTTTCTGTCTTTTACTCCTATCCCAGCCCACCTCCCCAGTCTTCCCCCTCCCTCCCATTTCCATCCCCCTTAGTTTTTGTCCATGTGTCTTTCATACTTTTACCTGTAAACCCTTCCCCTTTTCCCCTGAAATTCCCTCCCCTTTCCCCTCTGGACACTGTCAGCCTGTTCTCTATTTCAGTGTCTTTGGTTATATTTTGCTTGTTTGTTTGTTTTGTTGTTTAGGTTCCTGTTAAAGGTAAGATTATGTGGTATTTGTCTTTCACCACCTGGCTTATTTCACTTAGCATAATGCTTTGCAGTTCCATCCATGATGTTGCAAAGGGTAGGAGCTCCTTCTTTCTTTCTGCTGCAAAGAATTCCATTGTATAAATGTACCACAGTTTTTTGATCCATTCATTTACTGATGAGCACCTAGGTTGCTTCCAGCACTTGGCTATTGTAAATTGTGCTGCTATGAACATTGGGGTGCATAGGTTCTTTTGGATTGGTGTTTCAGGGTCCTTAGGGTATAATCCTAGCAGTGGAATTACCATTTCAAAAGGCAAATCCATTTTTAGTTTTCTGAGGAAATTCTATACTGTTTTCCATAGTGGTTGTACCAGTCTGCAATCCCACCAATAGTGCACTAGGGTTCCCTTTTTTCCTCAACCGCTCCAACACTTGTTGTTTGTTGCTTTGTTTATGATGGCCATTCTGACTGGAGTGAAGTGGTATCTCATTGTGGTTTTAATTTGCATCTCTCTGATAGCTAGCGAGATTGAGCATCTTTTCATGTGTCTCTGGATCCTCTGTGTGTCCTTGTTGGAGAAGCATCTGTTCAAGTCTTTTGCCCATTTTTTAATAGGGTTGCTTGTCTTCTTAGAGTGGATTCATCCAATAACTTTTCAATTTCCCAAAAACTCACAGAATTTTGAAGTTATAAAAACATCTTACAGTTATCTATGGTCATTATATATGATGTACATGACACCAATAATTTTATAGTAGCATAACACTTTAAGTTCAGGCCAGAGCTTCATCACTATAATAGCACACATGCACACACACCCCCTATGAGAAGTTTTTTCTTTTATTATAACTTTTAATTTCAAATGAAAATAATCTTAAAATATGGTGAAGTGGATTTCCTTTTACTTCATCTTTTATTTTAAAAAGCATTACTAAAAATTTATATTAAAATAAATCTACCATAAGTTAAAGCTCAAAACTAAAGCCAAATGCACTTTATTTACCAGATCTGTACACGTACAACAATAAATTTCTTTATTAAATTTATCTCAAGTAACCACTTCCTTTAAATTATTTTTCTAGATTCTAAGTCCTTGTACTTACAAATTAGATAACATTTACTTGTTGCTCCCTCAATTTATGTAACAGTGTTGATAATGGATTTATTATATACTGCCTGGTAAACACACTGGGTATAGCATTAAATATGCAACCACTATGTACACACAAATAAAAAAAGAGACAACTACTGTCAGTGGTAACAATTAGTTAACTGAGCCATCACTCATGGAAAAAAATCAATCATATTAAAATAATTAATGGAATATATTTGTCATATATGACTAAATATGCATTCCTACCACCCCCTACCTTTCATCATATGTATATTAAATATTTCCAAAGGACTATACAAACAGGCTGAAATAAACATTTACAAGATGTAATAAAACACTGACTCATTGAATCCTAACCCACAACACCCAAAGAAAATAAATTGTACAATTAAATCTTTCCAGTCATAAATTAATTTACCACTTGCATAAATAAACAAACAGAAAAGATAACATTGCTAACAGACAGTCTAGGGTCTCTCATGAAAAGCAAGAGCAACCTGGAGGAGCCATTCAAAAGAGCACTGAATCCAACTCTATCACCCTAATCATATTAACTCTTACCTCTGTATTTCTCACACTTTGATTCTTTCATCCTAAAATATCCCATTCCAAGGCTGACCATCCAAATCCTTCAAGGACCACCTCTTCTGTAAAACTTGCCGTTCTATTCAAGAAAATTGCTTCTTCCCTTATTGCACTGACTGTGGTAACAATGGATATTCTGGTCTTTTTCATTATAAAAAAAATTTTCCATTTTTACTGCAGTATAGTTCATGTTACTTTTTTATATACTTTCCAATTTTTTTCTCAAAAGTTTTCTTATTAAATTCTACTTTTAAATGACAAAACTAAGATAGAGCCACTCTTGATGTCCAAACAAAATCCTATTTCTTAAAGTAATTTCTGTTGTTTATAAGTAGATAGTTTATCCCTTTTTACGTGATATTTTATTAACAATTTCAAAATAAATATTCTAACTTTACTCACTGAGGGCAAAACCAGTGGTTTAAAAGCTGAAGCTAGAAATGTTGCTTATTTATTTATTTGGGGGTTTTTTATCTTGTTTTGTTTTGACTTATTTTTGTTTCTGTTTTGCAAAACAATGTAACATCAGTGTCTTTGACCGCTTAACCACATTCCTCCCAAACAGAAAGTATTCATGTAAACTACTAAATAAATTGTATTTTAAGTTCTTGTCATTGCTATTATCTTTAGGGGGAAAACAGTATGAATTAGTGCTGTAGACTTTGGCATATTTTTCTTTTTGTCCAGTGAACACTAAAGTCATCTACTTTAGACTATTTATTGAATTGTCAGTTCATAGATTTGGGTCATATTAAAACTATTTTTAATCAGATTATTTGTTTTTTTAGTGTTAAGTTGTATGAGTTACTTACATATGATGAGGTCTGTCCAGAATGTATCCAGCCATGTAATATGAAAAATAGAGACATTTATGAAGAAGATACAAGATACAAAAAACATTGTACATAGGTCAATGATGCCTCAGTCTCCTTCAAAGCAGGCACCTTGGGACCTCATGCAGTTCTCCCAATCCCCATCAGTTGCCCCATTGTATTTTCCTGAATCTCATCACTGGTCTGAATCTCTTCCCTTCCAAAGGTCATTTTAGTTTGGGGAAAAGCCAGAAGTCTCAGGGCACCAAATCCGGACTGTAGTGGGGGTGACTCACCTGGGTGATTTGATGTTTTGCCAAAAAATTCTGCGTGACACATGATGTATGAACAGGTATGTTGTTGTGATGAAGCTGCCACTCACCAATTGCCCATAGCTGCGGCCTTCTGAATCATTCAAATCATTTCTGTGGAGAAATGCTTAAGCTTGATGCAAAATTTGATGCAGATTCATTATTCTACTTGCTCAGTCATTTTGAATGCCACAGCTCACTCAACAGCATCTTCTGCCCCCACTGACTAGTACAGTGAAGCCATCATTGTCCACACATGCACATCCCAGTCCACTCTCCTTGGCTGCCAGGTTACATCAATGTCATGTAAACTATCCTTGTTATATTAACAATGACTGGACTTTTTCTGGACAGACCTTGTATTCTGGATATTAACCTCTTATTGAATGTTTTGTTAGTGAATATCGTCTCCTATTCCATAGGTTGCCTTTTTGTTTTATTAATGATTTCATTTGCTGTGCAAAATCTTTTTAGTTTGATGTTGTTCGATTTGTTTACTTTCTCTTTTGTTTCCCTTGCCTAAGGAGACATATCCAAAAATAATATGGCAAATATCCATGTCAAAGACTTTTTCTGTCTATGCTGTTTTCTAGAAGTTTTATGATTTCAGGTTTCCAATTAAGTCTTTAATCCATTTTGAGTTTCTTCTTGTTTATGATGCAAGAATGTGTATTTTTAATGTATATTTCTAGTTTTCCCAAAACTATTTATTGAATAAACTGTCTTTACCCCGTTGTAAATTATTGCTACCTTTGTCAAAGATTAATTGACCATATCGAAAGTGGGTTTATGTCTACAATCTCTATTCCATTCCAATGATCTATGTGTGTATGTTCTCATGCCAGTATCAAGCTGTTTTGATTACTATAGTAATATAGTTTGATATTCTTGAGATTGCTTTGGATATTTGGGCCTTTGTTTGGTTCCATATAAATTTTAGAAATTTGTGCTACTTATGTGAAATACACCATTGGTATTTTGATAGGAGTTCTGTTGCATCTATAGATTGCTTTGGGTAATATAGACATTTTTAGCTTGTATTCTGTTTATTCCTATTTGTATATTTTTCAAATTTATTCAGTGGAATTTGAACAGAACACTGATATTTAATGAGCTGATAAATGATTTTTGAAAATGCTTACATTGGAATAATACATAGTGCTTAGGTTGCATGACAATATTAGTATGTCCATATATATCATTACCATCATTTTTGTCTGTTAATTACACCAATACATTGATAAATTGCAGAATGACCCTGACAAAGTCCCTCTTTTCTCTATCTTTTTTCTCTTCGCTGAAGAAATTGTGATAAATAACAAAAAATGTAGATCAACACTTTAAAGAAATGAAAACCTTTAAATCTTTTTAAAAAGATTTTATTTATTGATTTTTAGAGAAGGAGAGGGAGAGAGAAAAAGAGGGGAAAAAACATCAATGTGTAGTTGCCTCTCATGCATCCCCCTGCGTACAACCAAGCACATGTGCTCTAGACTGGGAATTGAACCAGTGACCCTCTGGTTCACAGGCTGGCACTCAATCCACTGAGCTACAGCAGCCAGGGCAATACAGACATTTTAATGATGTTGATTATTCCTATCCATGAACAGGGTATATGCTTCCATGGATTTGTGTCTTCTTCAGTTTCCTTCTTCAGTGCTTTATAGTTTCAAGTATAGGCCTTCTACCTCCTTGGTTAAATTTATTTCTAGGTATTTTATTCTTTTGGATGCAATTATAAATAGGTTTTCTTAATTTCTCTTTCTGATAGTTTATTATTGGTATACTAAAATGCAACCAGTTTCTGACTATTAATTTTGCATCCTGCTCCTTTTGAAGCCTGTCCTTTTGGGTTGTGGATGACTGTCTTCTCCCTCTGTTGTCACATCCTCTTTCTTCTGTATGCACATTTATCTGTCCCAGTTTCCTCTTCTTATAAGGACACAAATCATATTGAAATAGGGCCCGCCCTATAGAGTTTATTATAACTTAATTATGTCTTTAAAGACCTTCTCTCTAAACATGGTCACATTCTGAGGTGCTGGGAGTTAAGGCTTACCTATGAATAATTCAACCCATAACAGATTCAAATAAACATTTTTTCAAAGATTTATTTATTGTCAACAGTCACATGAAACTATGCTCAAACATCACTAATCACTAAGGAAATGCAAATCCAAACCAAAATGGGATACAACTTCATATTCATTAAGATAGCTATTACAAAAGAAAAGAAAAAACAGAAAGTGTTGTTGAGGATTAGGAGAAAATGTAACATACACTGATACACTGCTGGTGGGAATGTAAAATGGTGCAACCACAATTAAAAATAGAATTACCATATGATACAGCAATATCACTTCTGGGTATATACACAAAAGATATGAGGATTGAATGTGGGAGGTGGGGGGATAGGGCAAGGGAGAGTAATAGGAGAAAATGGGGACAACTATAACTGAATAAAACTAAATAAAAATAAATAAAATCAATGGCTTGAAGAGATTCTTCTACACCCATGTTCATAGCAGCCTTATTCACAATAGCCAAAAGATGAAAGTAAAACAGGTGTCCATTGCAGATAAATGAATAAACAAAATGTGGTGTGTACATACAATAATATAGTATAGTATTTAGCCTTAAAAAGGAAGGAAAATTCAATACATACTACAACATGGATAAACCTTAAGACATTATACTAAGTGAAATAAGCCAATTACAAAAAGACAAATGCCTCATGTTTCCACTTATATATGGTACTTAAAATAGTTAAATTTATAGGGACAGAAAGTAGAATGGTAGTTGCAGGGACTGGGGAAGGAGGAAGTGAGGAGTTATTATTTAATGGCTACAGAGTTTCAGTTTTACAAGATGAAAAAGTTTTGGAGGTAGATAATGATGATAGTTGCACAGCAATGCAAAGTACTTGATGCCACTAACCTCTACACTTAATATGATTAAAATAGTAAATGCTATATTATTTATTTAATATATTTTACTGTATTTAGAAAGATTTCATCCATACAGAAGATCTGTCAACAACCTATGAGTACATATTCCTATTTGAATTTTTCAGATGAGGTAACAGAAGCTTAGAAAAGTCAAGTGTATACAAATATTTAGAAAGTACAAGAACCATACAAACCAAGATCTGTCTCACACTAAAGACTTACATGTTCAAATGAACGATACTGACCCACACTGACCACACTTTCTCAGCATAGTTCAAATATTTGCTGGAGAAAGTATTGACAAGTATGATACTTTGAAAGTAAAGGATTATATTCATAGAATTCAATATATTAAGTCTGTCTTGATCATAAGGTTAGCTGAGCTGTTTCTCTAATGACCTTTCCTTTGAGCAGCAGTGATGCGTCTCACCTGTACCAGAAGTTTATCATCTCATAGAGCTATTAGTACAAGGTTTATATATCAACATTAAGGAGAAAAACACATTTCACTGATCCTTTGGAATCTAATCTTTTGTTTCCACCTTCCAGGTGAGGAATTATTGAAATGCTTAGGAACCTGAGTTGCAAAAGATCTAATGCTTTGCACCAGTTTGTAGAAAAAGTTAATGTTAATATTTGTGTAAGATATCTGGAATGCCAAGCTTTGTGCTTCATTTTCACACTAATAAGCCAGACTTCTCTAAGCCTCCAAGGTTAAACTCTCCAGAGAAATTGTTTCTTTAGCCAATTTCTTCTTGACTTCATAGTTTATAAAATAAAATGCCACCTGAAACACAAAAAAAATTACAAATTAGTAAAGCACAGGACTAGAGCTTCATATCAGTGGATAGAAGATTTATGCACATAAACTGCCAAGCACAGGTTTTGAAACAGACCCTATAGACTTCCAGTTGCCATAGTAACTGCACAGTTTTATTGAATGTGAAAGTGTATACAGATAAGCATGGTGCAGGTAAACCATCAATGTTGCCTTTGTTGGCATCTGAGTTGCAGAAATAAGTAATACATGCTGTCACTTCTAAAATAAAATAGTCATGATCATAATTTATACCCTTGATTTCTTTGTCTGTGAACATCTTCCTCACAAAATCTTTTTTGGCATTGCTTGGCTAATTACTCATGAAGACAAAGGTGCTAATGAATTATTAATAAATTTCTATTGAAACAGGTTGGAAAACTACCCAGCAAACAGCAAATAGTGTAAATAAGGCAATCCTGCCAAATGCTTGCATTCTGTTCTTTCATTCTCTTGATCCTAAGCTGTTCTTTCATGTACACACAGAAGAAGAAGCACACGGTGGGCACTACACCAGCTTTTGGAAATGCAAGCGCTCCTCTGAGATGCAACCACTTTCAGAAAAAATAAAAGAAAAAATACAATGAAAATGTTTTCCTTTAAAGTAAAGAAAAAAAAATGTTGGTGAGGCCAGATGCTAAAGAGCTATAACCACTACAATACTTGAACACCAAACTAATGTTCTTACAATTAGTTTCTTTTTTTCACAATTACAAATATATAGTTTTACTCAGAGTTCTAATTGCATA
This sequence comes from Carollia perspicillata, assembly GCA_004027735.1. NCBI lineage: Eukaryota > Metazoa > Chordata > Mammalia > Chiroptera > Phyllostomidae > Carollia > Carollia perspicillata. Next base: position 23,207 of record PVKM010008073.1, read on the forward strand.
TTTAGTCATATTCTAAAATCTTTGGGAGGGACAATAGAAAATAAATAACCAAGCACTTTTTTTTTCTTGTTTTGGAGTGGGAAGAATAAAAACCTGGATGGTAAAATTAACCTGTGCAAGGTCACAGCATTAGTTAATTCCACAGCTAAAGATTAGATGCAATAGGTGCATTGCCTCGAATGGAGCGTACTTTGAAAATGACTGAAGTTTAAACGTGTAAGAATAAACATACTATTTTTATAAATAAATTCCAGTTTGGGGGGTCCTCCCTCATACTAATGTATGAATGTTAATAATGTTGTATTATTATTGGTTTTTAATATATTTTATTGATTGTGCCATTACAGTTGTCCCATTTTTCCCCTTTATTCCCCTCTTCCCTGTGTACCCCCTCCCACCCACATTCCCCCACCTTTAGTTCATGTCCATGGGTCATACATATAAGTTCTTTGGCTTCTACATTTTCTATACTATCCTTAACCTTCCCCTATTTTCTACCTACCATTTATGCTATTTATTCTCTGAAGCTTTTCACCCACTCTCCCCCTCCTACTCCCTGCTGATAACCCTCCATGCGATCTCCATTTCTGTAATTTTGTTCCTGTTCTGTTTACTTAGTTTTTTTGTTTTTGTTTTAGGTATGGTTGTTAATAACTGTGAGTTTGCTGTCATTTTACTGTTCATATTTTTATCTTCTTTTTCTTAGATAAATACCTTTAACATTTCATATAATAAGGGCTTGGTGATGATGAACTCCTTTAACTTGACCTTATCTGAGAAACACTATATCTGCCCTTCTATTCTAAATGAGAGCTTTGCTGGATAGAGTAATCTTGGATGTAGGTCCTCGCCTTTCATGGCTTGGAATACTTCTTTCCAGCCCTTTCTTGCCTGTAAGGTTTCTTTTGAGAAATCAGTTGACAGTCTTATGGGAACTCTTTTGTATGTAACTGTCTCCTTTTCTTTTGTTGCTTCTAAGATTCTCTCCTTATCTTTAATCTTAGCTAATGTAATTATGATGTGCCTTGGTGTGTTCCTCCTTGGGTCCAACTTCTTTGGGACTTTCTGATCTTTGTGGACTTCCTGGAAGTCTATTTCCTTTGCCAGATCGGGGAAGTTCTCCTTTGTTATTTGTTCAAAATAAGTTTTCAATTTGTTGCTGTTCCTCTTCTCTTTCTGGTATCTCTGTGATGTGGATTTGGAATGTTTAAAGATTTCCTGGAGGTTCCTAAGCCTCTCCTCATTTTTTCAAATTCTTGTTTCTTCATTCTGTTCTGGTTAAATGTTTCTTTCTTCCTTCTGGTCCACACCATTGATTTGAGTCCCAGTTTCCTTCCCAACACTGTTGGTTCCCTGTACATTTTCCTTTATTTCACTTAGTATAGCCTTCATTTTTTCATTTAATTTACAAACATATTCAACCAATTCTGTGAACATCCTGATTACCAGTGCTTTGAACTGTGCATCTGATAGGTTGGCTATCTCTTTGTCAATTAGTTGTATTTTTTCTGGAGCTTTGATCTGTGGTTTCATTTGGGCCATTTTTTTTTTTTTTTTGTCTGTTATGTAGTAAGGGGTGGAGCCTTAGGTGTTCACCAGGGCAGGGAAACCCATGTAGCTATGTTGTGATGCTGTATGTGGGGAAGGAGACCGAGAGGGAACAAGGGCGCTTGCTCTACTCTCTGACAGTTCTCAGTCACTTCCCCGGCTACCCACAAGCAAATTAGGCGCTTCTGGTGCTGATTCCCAGGTGGGTCAGTTTCTGTATGTTCTAGGAGCCTGTGGGTCTCTCCAATAAACTCTCCTGTGAGGCTGGGTGTTTTTCCCACTTCTGCCTCAACATCCACAATTATTTTCAATCAGAGGTTTGAGGCTTTATTTCCCCATGTTTAAACCCTGGCTTTTGAGGTCTGTCTTGTTCCCCAGTTGTTCCTCCCAGTTCATTTGCATGCGAATGTGGGGCTGCCTCATGGGGTCCACCAGCTGCTGCCTTGCTGGAAGTCCTCTCCACCCAGCTGCCTGTCTTGGCCCCTCCTTCCAGTCTGGGTGAATGTTTCTCCTTTAATTCCTTGGTTGTGGGACTTCCATACAGTTCAATTTTCTGTCACTGCCATTGTTTTTTGTTTTTAAATTGTTGTCCTTCTTTTGGTTGTGCAAGGAAGCACAGTATATCTACCCATGCCTCCATCTTGGCCAGAAGTCCAATAATTTTGTATTATTATTGATATGATTATCCTCATTTCAAAAATAAGAACATTGAATTTTAAAGGATTTAACTAACTTGGTCAAGAAGTAAAGCCAACATATAAACCTTAAGATATACCTTGTTCTGAAATCTGTTTTTAACAGCCATGCATAATGAATCAGTGTGAGAACTAGCATATTGAGGTCTGGTTACATTTCTTATTCTTTCTCAGTAGTTTTGAGAAAGTCCTTTAGTCAATCCATAATTGTTTATTAAGCTTCTATTATGTTCTAATGCTTTTCTATGTGTCAAAGGGATACTGAAATGCAATTCATGACTTTTTAGAGAATGCAATTTATCTAAAAATACAATATAAAGTAAGAACTAAATAAAGAATTAAACCACATGGTGTCATGTCTAAGATTCAGGATTCAGTTACAGAAAGCAGAGTTGGAGGTATATGTTCACCATAGGAGAAGAATTCATAAAATTCAACTAATTTTGGAAGATGAATATATATTCTTAGAAATGAAAGGATATTTTTGGTATAAAAAGTAGAATAAGGAAAGACATCTGAGTGCTCACTGAAAAATAATTTGGAAGCCCTGAATTATAGAGCTGGAAATAGAAAGTAGTGGGTAAATCAAAGATATAATTGATGGGAAAATTATACAATAGAATAGAATACAATAGATGGATAGATAGATGATAGATAGATAGATAGATAGATAGATAGATAGATAGATGATAGATAGATAGATGATAGATAGATAGATAGATAGATAGATAGATAGATAGATAGATAGATAGATAGATAATAGAATAGAATAGAAAACAACTTAGGAACAGATTTGATAGAAAATGTGAAGACAAGAAAAGAAACAAACATGGCTTGAAATCTTCTAGCCTAGCCTCGACATGAAAATGTTTTCACTTCCCAGAGACAAAAGTAGAGAAATTGAAAAGCAGAACTCTTATATTAGGGAATGGCATCATGTGAGAATGATATTTTACTTTGTAACTTACTGTATTTGAGAAACTTCTGTAATAACTGTTGGCTTTTCTGAAGACAGTTATAAAATACAGTAACTCAAGTAATAGCAAGTTTGTTTATTTATTTTTCAAGATTTGATTTATTTATTTTTAGAGAGAGGGGAAGGGAAGGAGAAAGAGAAAGAAAGAAAATCAATGTGTGAGAGAAACATTAATTTGTTGTCTCTGATATATGCCCTGACTGGGGACTGAACCTGTAACCCAGACATGTGCCCTGACAAGGAAGCCAACCAATGACCTTTCACTTTGCAGTACAATGTGCAACCAACTGAGCCATACCAGTCAGGGCCAGGTGATAGCAATTTTAAATACTGAGCATGTCATGATAATTAATGATGTAAGATGTCATTTTGCATAAAGACTGACATCTTCTTGGGAGCATATACTTAGTAGAGTTGTTAAAAATAAGAATAGTCAAAAATCCAAGGTGAGCAAATTACAGGCAGAAGGGAGGATAGTTAATAGAATAGTTTTACAGAAGACAAGAAAATGCCACCAGGGTGTCAAGGATGATTAAAATAGAGCTGCAGCCCTAACCAGTGTGGCTCAGCTGGTTGGGCATCATTCCGCAAAGGAAGAGGTTGCCAGTTTGATTCCTGGTCAGGGCACATTCCTGGGTTGCAGGTTTGGTCCCCAGGTGGAGCACATACAATAGGCAGCCAATCAATATTTCTCTCTCTTTCTCTGTCTCTCCCTTCCCTTCTTTCTAAAAATAAATAAATAAAGTATTTTTAAAAATAGAGCTCTATCAAGCCACCTCTTCATTATAACATCTGTATTCCCCATTCCTGATTCTAAAACTAGAGGCAGTATAACTTTATACAGCTGGAATAGAATAGTGTAGGTTTCATAATTTATTGTTAGTGTTTTGTACTGTTTTCTGCTAGCATGCTTAATCCTAGGTCTCTGCCATGTGGACAAATTTTATTTCCTCATTTGTAGAACAGGGGATATTATACAGTTCTTTGAAAAAATCACAGCAAGTTACCTGGGAAATAATTAGGTGCTCAGTAAATGGTAGTAATATTATTTTTGTTTTTATTTATACCAAAAAAAGAGAGCTGATTGGGATGATGATCCTGCAAACAGTTACAAATCACATATATAGGTCTGGTTTGGCCTGAAAGATCTTTAGTTTCCTATGTCTAAATTTCAGGTAGCATAATCTCAATCTTGTTTTTTTTTTATATATTTGTATACCAAACACCAGTACCATTGCAACCTTAAAGGACAAGGATATGCTGCTGAATGCATGGAATGTTATGACACTGCCTCACATTTTACCATTTACTGTCCAAATACAGGATTTGTTGTATGCCCTTTTCCATGTGTATGCCTTCAGATATCCTCCTCATTATTTAAGATTAATCTTTGAGAAGACTTCCTAGCCAAGGTGGAGTTTCAATTATTTTGTCCATGGGACCTCCTCACTTAACCTGAATAGGACACTTCCCTTCTACTCTGGTATTGCTTAGTACAAAGAGCAATTTTAACTCTCACTGTATGCTTAACATATAGGTAGGTTCACAGCATACATATTGTATGCATATATGTAATGTGTATACCAGGTTTCATACAACAATATATTCCTATAAACTAAACTTTATTTCAATAAAAGTACTGAAAGTTAAACAGATGCATAAAGAAAATGTCCTCTGTCAAGTATAAATTTATACTTTTTTCAGACCCTTTTTTTCTCTGTCACATATTTACTTCAACTAGGCAAATAATTATTTTCTGTATCACAAAAGTGTTTGGAGAAGTACATTCATCTAGTCTTGTAACAATCACAGAGCATGTCAGAAGTATGTTCATCTAATTGATCTTATTGTTTATGCAATATACCTGGTATTAGGGTCAAGGAAAATACTGTAATTCTCCTCCTTACTGTGCTGAGTTCCAAAACTGTGATTATCTTCACCCCAGTGATGTTCAGATGAGTTTTAATTATGAAAACCAGATACTTTTACCTGTGACAACAATTTACTTAACTTAGCTAATATTCTCGTAATGGCCAATGAAATAACCACATTTCAAAAAACCATTTAGGAACAAAGGCAATAACCCTTATATAAATGAATTTTCATTTCTTCAGTTTTTTTAATTTACAAAAAGATAAACTTCAAAAATTGGTGTGTATTTCCTTTAACACTTAAGTTCAAGGTAAACAGATATGGTTTAAGGGCACTTCAGGCCAATTGGAAGTATCAACACTTGGGCATGCATGGTCCACTTTCTTAGGTGTTCAAAATATCTGTGAGAAAGGTAAAAGAAAAAAGATTGTTTTTATATATGATTAATGTGTTGTATAATAAATAATTTTAGGAATGAATGCTTTTGGAAGTATGAGTTTTGTTTGTTAAGTTTCCTTCATAAAATGTGCTAATACCAGGATGTTAAGTAGAATAAGTTTTATGGAAAAATTTACTTGAGTTATTCATACATATTTTCTTTTAAAAACACAAGAGATAGAATATAAATATTTTTATTTCTGAGACTATTTTTTAATTCCAGTTATAAGAAAAGTCACATAAAATCATGACTATTACTAAGGTTGAGCCCAATAGTTTTCAGATTAACCATCCCATTTCTCTGTGTTGAAGAGTGAAATTCAAGTGCACACCTACACATTCAAAGCTCCGAAGAGAGTCAATTTAGAACACAAAACCTCTAGATAATAACCTCTCCTAGTTTTTAATAAGGACTAGCAAATAGTCAGAGAAATGTGAAAAAAAAAAATATCTATGTCCAGGCCTTTCTTGTTCCAAAGAAAAGGAACAAAGTAATAATACAGAGAAGGAAATTGGCTTCCAAACCCCTCCCTAATAGCAAATAAAACACAAGAAGAAAGAGAAAAGGAGGAGATGAGTCTGTTTAATGCCCTGAACCCAGGTGGCCCAGGATTAGCAGCAGAAAGATTTCCCAGCCACCACCTCCACTGCTAGACACTATTAAAATACAGCCCAGAGGGCAAAGAGCCCCACCCCTGTATAATGAAGGAATGGTCTCTTGCTTAAAGACACAGCAGGGTGCCCAATTTGGCCAAGGAGTATTCCTATCCAGAGAAGGACGATGCCCTTTGAGGCAATGCCCTATAGATAGAACAAACTGGGAAGGCCAACCTGCTGGCCACTACTAGGCCCATACTCCATTTTGTACTTCATATTTACTGAATTAGAAAAATTCCAACCCCATATATAGGGAGGATCCTCATAAAATGGACAGATCTTAGCACCTCCATTTTTGCCACTCACCATCCAAACTGGACAGAAGTACAGGCTGTCCTTACCATCCTTCTAATGTCCGATGAAAGGTAGCTAGTTACAGATAAAGCTCATCACCTCCATCAAGAGAATCCCAGAGGGACCTCCAACCCAGCTAGGGTGATTCCCTCAATAGAGCCCAACTGGGACCCAAATGGCGAGGACCTAGCCTCTATAGAACATTATAAAAGATACATATTAAAATGACTTAAGAAAGGGGTACCTAAACAAAAGAGCTAGAATATGATACAGGGTATTCAACAGAGGCAAATCAGAGATCTTTCCAATTTTTTAGAAAGCATCCATGAAGCCTTTCTAAAGCACAATGATACTGACCCATAGGCAACAGTAAATGTCCAAATGATAAACATGACTTTCATTGGGCAAAGTGCCTGGGATATCAGAAGAAACAGCCAACATTTAGAAGGGATATTGGGAGTGAATCACTCCAAGCTGGTGGACATAGCCTATAAAATTTGCCATGCCCAGGAAACAAGGATATTAAAGCAGGACATTGTTTTCTTAGAAACAGTATGGAGAAACCAGAAAAAGATGCAGGACCCAAAAGGAAAAGGAAAAGACCTACTAGGTGCCAATATACCTATTGCAAAGAGGAAGGCCATTGGGGAATGGACTGCCTGGAGCTCAAAAAGAAAAAACAGATAGAAACCCTTGCCAGCAAATATTAGAAAAAAATGATGAGTCTAATAATGAGTGAAGAGGCCCAGGGACTTCTCTAGACACCTTCCAACTTTTTACTATTTCCCCAAAGGATCCCTGGGTACAACTGACAGTAGGGAACAAGCTAATTGACTTCCTTATAGATACAAGAGCTACATACTCAGTGTTAAATACAAAACTAACCCAGAAAAGTTCAGCTGCAATGTCAGTTACTGTAATGACCAAACAATTACAAAAAATTGGCATTCCTTCAATATCTGTAATGTCAATTTGGAAATAAAAAACTTACACATAGTTTTCTCTGCATGCCACACTTCCTCATTTCATTGTTGGGCCAATAATTTACTTTGTAAATTACATGCGCAAATAACTTTTTCCTCTGAGAAGCAGCAACTATGTTTAGGAGTCTTCCTTGAACATTCTCTCCAACTCCAGCTTCTCCTGACTTGCCCAGAAGTACTTGGAGGTGAACTACACCCATTCAAGATATGTAAGCAGGTCAATTGAGCTCTCTGGGCTGACAAAACCCCAGGTGGGGCAGTTAGTACCCAACCTGTAAAAATTAACCTACAAGAAGAGTGCAGATCCCATGGAAGAAACAATACCCCCTAAAATATAAGCTTTATGGAAAGTTTAATCAACATTGTAAAAAGTCTTAAAATTGGGATTAATTTGGCCATGCTAGTCATCCTATTACACCTCAATTTTGCCAGTCAAGAGGCTTCACTCTGATGAGTCTTGATCTGTACGGGACCTTAGGGCTGTAAATGATATTATTGAGGACATTCATCCTAATTACCCAAACCTTATACTTTGTTGATCATGGTGGCCAAGGACAGCAAATGGTTTTCAGTCCTAGACTTCAAGGATGCCTTTTTCTGCATCCCAATAGATGAACAGGCTCAATTATTATTTGCCTTTGAATGGCAGGACCCAGAACTAAAGCCACATTCTAATAGTAATGGACTGTGTTGCCACAAGGATCTAAGAATTCCCTGGCCATGTTTGGAGAAATATTAGCAAAAGATTTACGGAACACTAACAACTTTGCACAAGTTTGCTCGTTTTAGGTCTATCTACCCATCTGATGAGCCCTTATACCAATTCCAGATAGGAGGCTGAGTTTTATTAAAGACCTGGAAGGCTCAAGGTCCTGAACAGCAGTTAACCAAACAATGGACCAGTCCCTATGAAATCCTGCTGACAACACATTCTCCCCTAAAGCTCAGGAGAATCAAGGATCCACCACACACAGACAGATAAAGTGGGTGGTGCCTGGGGAAGACTTACACATCTTGCTGTTGCTCTTGATACTACAAGAGAAAGTTGGACCTGTACTCCTGAAAGAGATTTAAAATTCCTCTTTTGAAAAGGGACAGCACCTTCCAAAGCTAAGTGACAATGTTACTTTTTATTTTATTATTATTTTTTGACAATTGCTATATATTATGTCCATGCTTAGACTGATAACACTTTTGTCCACATTTCCCAGATGGTGGCTTCCTTGGCAAACTTTTCTTGCTTTTGGATGTGCCACTAAAGTACCACTGAGGATCAGATCAAAGTGCCCTCCTCTCCACTACCATAGACAGCCAGAGAGCATTGGGGAGGACCCCACTGACCAAGATGGTGCAAGAGGAGATAATTACACTGAGCACATCAAGTGCTAGAAAGATGAAATGACAGGGCCTGAGCATACTCAAAGCTAGCAAATAATTGGCTACAAAAAAGTCCTCTCTTCCCTATCCCTATAAGAACCTTGGGCTTCAACAGGAAGCGGGCATAGTCTTTGAGACAGGACTCTACCATTCTCCCAGTTGCAGCTAAGTAAACCTCTTTTGTTTTGCACCAGCACCTGTCTGATGACTTTGGCTTTTGTTGGAGCAGGTAGCCAAACCTGCATTTTCAGTTACAGAATCATTGTACTTGGAATAAAGAGGACGGATGAATGACAGAACTGAGTACAAACTATGACTGTCATAATGAACATTTGTCTAAGACAATCAGATAAATGCCCACAACTTAAAAAATGTGCTCTTCTATTTCTAACTATTTAATGCAGGCTTTCACATTTCCAATCATTTGCGAAATCAGACATTTATAATGCAATCCTCTCTGCATAGCATTTGGTAGGCATTCCTCTAACATGCCCAGCCACAGAACATTGCCTCACAATGAATCATCCAAAACCACCAGTGCGTGTTTAGAGAATGCTTAAACCACTAGGATGAAAACCAAAACTATGGAAATGACTTCTTTCATTATATATTTCCACAACTTTGTAGACTTAACTTTGTATCGCTTAGCAACAAAAATCACTCTGCTCTTCCCAGAGTAAATTCAGCTGAAATCTTAATCAGCATCTTTGAAAGCCTACGCGTGGCTTATATATTTGTAGATGCAAACATCCTAGAGTTACCATAGGCTAAACTGGGTAAGTCTTGTCAAGGTACTTTGAAGCTACTGCTATATTCAAAACCATTAAGGAAATGCTAATGCTGTTATCAAATGCAGTCCTATCAGCACTAAACACTTGCCTTGGCATTTGGTAGTAACATTTTAAAGAAAATAGGCAAAATGGAATTTTCCTTTATGTGGTAAATGGGTAATAAGTAAGAAGCTTCTCTTATTGGTTTAGCAACTTAAAAAGCTAGATAAGTTTGTAACATAAGAAACATAAGAGATGGCATCCATGATAAATTCTCACACTGGGTAATGAACACTCTAAATAGCTTTTTCTGAATTTGTGCTGTAATTCCAATTGAAGGGCTGTTCATTCATATGACTGTTTCACAAGTGATATTTATAGGCCTTGCAGTGCTAATACAGAAAGTCTCCCCAGCATTACATTCCACTTGAACTCCAACTAAGTCCAATTTTTTAAAAAATGTAAGGAAAGGCTTATTCACAATTTATGGAATAAGGCAGTAAAAACATCTCCTGTTAGAGAAGGTCTGCTGTTTGGATGGAGTGGTAGACTAAAGAAGGGAGAAAGCTGTGGCTATCTCTTGGCCACAGCAACCCGGTCTCCATTCATCAGCCCGGTTCCCCTCATTCTTGCTCACCTCTCACTGTGCCTCTCTAGCTCCTGGCTTTTCTTGCTTCTTGCTAAAATTAAGGGGCGGAAAGTGTTGTCTGCTGAGTTTTAAATCTTTCTCTACTGATATGTTTAAAAATTAAAATTGAAAAAGCTGACTACTTATTCAAGAGTTGGCAGAAGGAATTTTTCTGCTTTTGCAGCTAGTATTGAATCTCTCAGCAGTTTGGTGAAGAGACATCTCCATAAGCACCATTACAGACAAAAAAACGAGTCCAGAGAGGCTCAGAGGCATGTCTAAGAAACTTGATGAATACAAGGCAAAGACAGATTTCCACTGGGTTTTCTGAAATCACACTTCATGTTGCTCCCACACCACTATCTTCTCATTTCAAAAGAATGGTATTACCCAAAATGTGGTTTTTCTCCTGATCAAAATTTCTAATGAAACCAAACTCTACAAATCCATCCTTGATTACCTTATCTAAAGTACTTCCTTCCCATCCTCACTATTCTCAGTTTTAGCTCTTTACTTCCTTCTTGTCACCTACCATAATGTATCATTATTTTTCTCATTAGTTGCTTGTCTGTCTTATACCCTGGAATATAATGTCTCTGAGAGTGGGAGAGTATCTTGTTCATTGTATACACTGTATTGGCTTTAAGCACAGTGCCTACCACACAGTAGAACTGCAATAAGGATTTGTTAAATGTGCGAACAGTTAATTTAACAGTTAAATTTTCTGTGTAAACTTCTTCATAATTTTCACAAAAAAATGAAGCAGGGCTCCTTAGGATGTCACTTAGAATCAAATCTTCCAAGTGCAAGAATGTTTCAGTATGAATAAAAGTTGTAGACTTTGGAACCATTAAGAGCTCTAAAAAAACACTTAATTTAAGCCTTTTGTGTAACTGATGAAGCACCAAATCCCAGAGAGGTTACTCAGCTTACCCAAAGTGACACAGTTAGCCACAAAGTGGGAGCTAGAACCAAATGATAGTTTATTAACTTTACTTATTTACATGTACCCTTCATTACTGAAGAAAAGGGCCTAGGGGAATTGACTAATAACATCGAGAAAAGGCAGAAGTTAGTGCCCTAAAACAAAGTTCAATAGCTGAATACATTTGATTCAGCTTCCAAATAACACTAATTTACACAGAGAAATATTGCACACTATATATCACTGATTAAAACATGCACTTTGCTTTATACCTTACTGCACTGTTTTAGGATAAAAGACATATTTTAACATGCTTTAGTATATCCCTCTGGACAAAAATCCAGCATTTCTGAAATAAAATCATTCGGGAAGGTAGAATAATGTATCAAATAAAGCCACAGACAGGGACTTGTCCAACTTTCCAGCTTCCGCATCAACTAAGAAAATATCTTAGCCTCCCTTCTTGTAGCATAAATAAAATAGAAACAAAGTCTTCTCTCTCTTACCTACTAAATATGCCATCTTAGGTACATATAAGTAACATTTTCATCTTTGAATTCAAGCTGCTTATTAATAATTCTAAAGATTCTTAATACTATTTTAAGCTTATACTGCAGTATCACAAAAGGAAGCGGGGGTGGGGGGGAATGTCCACCATGAAATCATCTGTAATTCACACCACAGAGAGTAGTTTTTACAGCCCATATGGAGTGAAGATCACCCAATGCTGAAAGTTCCACGAGGGTGAGACAAGGTGCCATACAGGAGTTCCGTGTCATATGCTGGGTGGCAGCTCGTTTCATAAGGGCAAAGAACTTGTGATCTGAAAAGGATGTACAGAAACTGCCAAGCTGACAGGGGTAGAAACTGGAAAATCAAACAAATGTTACTGATTCAAAGTTGTGCTCCTACAGTAACAACCAGCACCAAATGAGTTGCCATGGTAGAGAGCAAGCTGTGCTTTGGAGACTAATTGCTGCACTTGTTAGAATGTGCAAGAAGGTGTTTATTTGTTTTACATGTGTTTAGTGCCAAGACATCCTGGGGATCTGGAGCTGAAGTAGAAACAGAATGACAGTGTTTAGAAAACTAAACACAAAAACAAAAGGGAAAGAGAATTTTTTTCTGAAAGTGACTTGAACATTAAACGTATGAAAAGCTTGAGTCTCTTATCCTGGGTGATTAATTTTTCAGTCTCCTTCAGATCAACCCATGGGAGCCCATGCTAGAATGGAGTGTATTAAGTCTGGGATGCTTTGATGTTGTTACTTTCATTTAGATGGTGAATTATTCAAAGCAGGGAGGATCAGCTTAAGAGCTACCAATAGAAATAAAAGGGAATGAACTCAGGAAAAAGAAGGAAGTGAAGCACAAAATGTGAGTGTTCAAACAGTTCCACCTGAATAGCAAAGTTTAGAATATTTACTATGGGGAATTTGCCACACTGTATATTTCCAGCCTCAGAAATAACTAGATTTTGATTGACATTTTTAAAGGCTTAATGGTGGAAATACTTTTACTGAACAACCTTGTTTTTCTTCTCTCATTTTTTGATAGGCTTCCAGAGTCTTCCTTTGTACAGGAAATTGCTACTCCAAATCCAAATATTTCTGGAATATTATTAAAAAGTAAGTTTATTTTGTATTGGTTTCATGTGAACAGCATAGTGGTTAGACAATCATATACATCACAAAGTGTTTCTCCCAAAATTTCTAGTACCCACCTTTCATCATACATAGTTATTGCAATATTATTGACTATATTCCCTATGTTGTTCTTTATTCCAGTGACTATTTTGCTTGTTTTTTAAATATATTTTATTGATTGTGCAATTCCAGTTGTCCCATTTTTTCTCCCTTTTATTCCCCTCCACCCTGCAACCCCCTCCCACCAGCATTTCCTCCTTTAGTTCATGTCTATGGGTTGTATATGTAAGTTCTTTGGCTTCTCCATTTTGTAACTACCAATTTGTACTTCTTTATCTCTTCACCCCTTTTGCCTAATGATTATATTTTCTAAATGTCCCCTTTATTACTTCAAAAATGTATATGAATTTTTGTGGTTGGTTTGGGTCTCTGGGTCTCTCTCTCTCTCTCCCTCTCTCTCTCAGGTATTTAAAAATTTCTCAAAAAAGGAGGAAGTGCTAACCTTCATTTTTCACACAAGGATAATAATGTAAATCTATACTCATTCATTTTAAAGTCATTTACTTTCTATTTTTCACTGCTTCCTGCCACATATAGTGTGAATGGTTCATTAATGTGTAATGAAAAACATATGTCAAATTGGTATTCATGAAATCATCAGTTTGACACACAAAAAGCAAATTTTGTATTCATGAAAATCTTACAAGTTTTTTGAGATTATATTTATATTTAACTATGCAACTATACTTCCTTGATCTTAGAAAAGTTGTCAGGAAGAGGATATAGTTTATACTCTTTCTAATGGAAATTAATTTCATACTTCTTATCTGGTCTTCTGTACATAGAAGAAAATGTGTTTGCAAAAACAGCCAATGACAAAGAAAAGTCAACTCATTTACTGAGTCAATGAGTCTTTGTCTCTAATTTAATGCAAAATGCATTAAGTAAGCCAACCACATATTATTAGCATAACTACTACAACTACATAGGAGCTATTTTGCCTTACCAAACTTCTAAAACAGAACAGTACCAGGAAAACCAACAAAAAACAGTATGTGTAGGTATGTGTGTGTGTATGATTTACCCTGATATTTCTGATTCTAATCCAATACTACAGGGTTCTCCCTTGTTTTCCATATTCTCTATTTTGATCTCTATACTATCTGTACTTACTTCACCAGGCACTCAACTCTAAGGTCTGAGGTAACACTCAGAAAAATGCTTGTCATTGTCCCCATGGCCAGCTCCAGAACTCTTAGTCAGAAATTTTGCTTGGGGGAAGAAGAGACTTTAAAATAGATGGCTCCTAAAAGAAAGGCTTTATTTATAAGTAAATATAAATAAATCTTCCAAATATCTTCCAAAAGGAAAGGCTTTATTTATAAGTAAACTTCCTCTAGGTAGAAACAAAAGAGAGCCATGAACAAATAAGCACTACTAAGAATGCTAATAAAGATAAAGGAAAATCTTAAAAGCAGCAAGAGAAAAACAATGCATCACTTAGGTGAAACTCCAGTGAGACTAACAGCTGAAATCTCAGGAGAAACCAGAAGGCAGTGGTTAACATATTCAATGTAAAAAAAAAAAACAGTCAACTAAGAATTCTATATCTGGAAAAACTATCATTGCCAAGTGAAGGTGACATGAAAGTTTTTCACTTTAAAAAATATATATATTTGTTGCTAGCAGACCTGCCTTTCTATAAATACCAAAGAAAATGTTTTAGACTGAAAGCAAGTGACCTCAGATAATAACTTAAATTCTCAAATGAACAAAGAGCGCCAGTAGGAATCATTATAAAGGGCATAACTACTGCATATTTTTTTAATGCCTTCTTTTAACTAATTTAAAAACAAATAGTATAAAATAATATATGTATAAGATGCATTGTTGGATTTATAAGATGGAAATGTAATATATATGTAATATAATTTTTATAATAACACAGAAGAGGTAAGAAAAAGCAAAGATGTAATCAGAGGAATAACTGCAAATCTTAAAATTAATAATAATTTTAACACAATGTATTATTAATTAATAATTAACACAATGTATTATTGAGTTTATATAATTAATAAATGTAATAGATGTAAAAATAACACCACAAAAATGGGATGAGGATAATAGATTTATATAGAAGTCATATTTTCTATATATCCTATTTATTATCAGAATTAAGCTAGCATAATCAAGCTGATTTTGATAAATTTAAAAATATATATGGTAAACCCTAGAGCTACCACTAATAAACCTAACTCAAAAAGTACAGTAAGAAAGTCAATAATGAAACTGAATGTTACATTAAATAATATTCACTCAATGTAATAGGAAGCAATAAAGAAAGAACAGAAGGAAAAAAAGATATGAGACACAGACAAAACAAAATTTAAAACAGCAGATATAATTTATCACTATAATAATAACATTGAATGTGATAGGTTAAGCAAGCCCATCAAAAGACAAAGATCGTCAGGGTGGATTGAAAAACATAATTTAATTATATGTTATCTACAGGAGGAAAAACTTCAGATTCAAAGACACAAATAAATTGAAAGTTAATTGATGGAAAAAGATATATCATGCAAACAGCAACCACAGGGAAGCTGGAATAGCTATACTATTATCAAACAAAATAGACTTTTAAAAATGGTACTAGAAGTAAAGAATGACATTTTATAATAATAATAGAGTCACTATATCAGGAATATAAAATACATAACAATTATAAATGTATATGCACCTAATAACACAGCAAGAAAAATATATAAGGCAATAACTGACAGAAATAAAGAAAAAGAAAATTCAAAAATAATAGTTGAAGATTTCAAGATCCTGCTTTTAATAATAGATAAAAATAATTAGACCAAAAATTAATAAGAAAATAGAATATTTGAACATCACTATAAAACAAGTAGATGTAACAAACATCCATAGAACACTCTAATTAATGACATAATATATATATTTCTCAAGTGCAAATGAGACATTTCCCATAATCAACCATGTAACAAACTTTAATAAATTTAAAGAGATACAAATAATACTAAACATGTTCTCTGCATACAATGAAGTAAAACTAGAAAGAAAAAAATGGGAAAACTAAGGAAACTCACAAATATGTGGAAATCGAACAACACACTCTTAAATAATCAATAGGTCAAAGAAGAGATAAAAAAGTAAATAGAAAAATGCCCTGAGATAAATGAAAATAAAGCCACATGTATCAAAAACTGACTCAGGAAAAATAGACAATATGAATAAACCTCTAAAAAGTGAAAAGCTTGAACCTATAATTTAAAAAACTAGTTACAAAGAAGTCTAGGTCAATATGACTTCACTGATCTTTACCCACATTTAAAGAAGAATTAATACCAATTCTACCCAAGCTCTTCCAAAAACTAGAATTGGAGAGAGTACTTCCTAATTCCTTTCATGGGGTTGGTATTATCTTGACATTAAGAAAACAGGCAAAGAAAACAGAAAAAAAGCAAAAGAGAAAGAGAAAAGAACACTACACAGGAAAAACAACTACAGACCAATATTTCTTATGAATATGGACACAAAAAATCCTCAACAAAATACTAGTAAAAAAAATCCAATAACATATGAAAAGAATTATACACTATGGTCAAGTGAGATATTTCCTATCATACTAGGTTTGATTAACATTTGAAAATTAATTAATGTAATACATAATATTAATAGAATGTTTGAAAATCATACAATCATCTCAATAGACACAGAAAAAGCACCTGACAAAATCTCACACTCTTTTATGATAAAAATAACTCCACAATCTAGGGATAAAAAGAAACTTCTTCAACCTGATAAAGGACATCTAGAAACAATTCAGAGTTATCTCATATGTAAAGTTGAAA
>PVKM010008074.1:0-39805 GCA_004027735.1 Carollia perspicillata
GGCAGGAAAAGGCAGTGGCTGGCAGACCTGGGAGCTCTGGGGAGCATAGGTGGTGTGGAGCTTGCAGACCCCAGACACGGGGAGGAGACAAGCAGAGCACGCAGAGCAGTTGGCCGACTGTGGACACACATTCCTGCACAGATAAACTAGGCACTTATGGGAGGCAGCAGAGGGGACGCAAATCTGAGAGAGCACGGAATAGGTGCCATTGTTCCCTCTCTGACTCTGCCCCCACAGACAGTGACACAACCCTGCGACTAGGTTGCCCTGCCCTGGTAAACACCTAAGGCTCCGCCATCCATATGTAACAGGCGTCACTAACCAAAAATGACTCAAACAGAACGGCTCAAAGCCCCAGAGCCAATACTTTTAAGTGACCAAAAGATAGCCAACCTATCAAATGCACAGTTCAAAACACTAGTGATCAGGATACTCACAGAATTGGTTGATTTTGGTCACAGATTAGATGAACAAATGAAGGCGATGATAAGTGAAATGAAGAAAAATGCACAAGGAACCAATAGGGATGGTAAGAAAACTGGGACTCAAATCAATGGAGTGGACCAGAAGGAAGAAACAAACAACCAAACAGAAAAGAATGAAGAAACAAGAATTCAAAAAAATGAGGAGAGGTTTACGAACCTCCAGGACATCTTTAAACATTCCAACATCCAAATTATAGGAGTACCAGAAGGGGAAGAGGAAGAGCAACAAGTGGAAAACTTATTTGAACAAATAATAAAGGAGAACTTCCCCAATCTGACAAAGGAAATAGATTTCCAGGAAGTCCAGGAAGCTCAGAGAGTCCCAAAGAAGTTGGACCCAACGAGGAACATGCCAAGGCACATCATCATTACATTAGCCAAGATTAAAATGAAGGAGAGAATTCTAGAAGCAGCAAGAGATAAGGGGACGGTTATCTACAAAGGAGTTCCCATCAGACTGTCAGCTGATTTCTCAAAAGAGACCTTCCAGGCAAGAAGGGGCTGGAAAGAAGTATTCCAAGTCATGAAAGGCAAGGACCTACACCCAAGACTGCTCTATCCAGCAAAGCTTTCATTTAGAGTGGAAGGGCAGGTAAAGAGCTTCTCAGATAAGGTCAAGTTCAAGGAGTTATATGAAATGTTATTATATTACATGAAATGTTAAAGGAACTTATCTAAGAAAAAGAAGATAGAAAACAGGAACAGAGAAAGGACAGCAAACTCACAGTTATTAACATCCACACCAAAAACAAAAGCAGACTAAGCGGTCACCTGAAACAAGCAGAGCCACAGAAAGGTTAGCAACAGGGGAGTGGGAGGAGGAGGGGTGGAGAAGATACAGAGAATAAGTAGCATAGACGGTGGGGAGAAAATAGACAGGGAGAGGGCAAGAGTAGTGTGGGAAATGTAGAAGCTAAAGAACTTATGATACATGGACATGAACTAAAGGGGGGAGTGTGGGTGGGAGGGGGTGTGAAGGGTGGAGGGGAATGAAGTGGGGAAATGGGACAATTGTAATGGCATAATCAATAAAATATATTTTTAAAAAAGAATCATCTAGTTCAGCCATCCTGCTAAACTAAGTACTGGAAATACCTCTGCAATGTCAGCCCATGGATCACCAAACCTCTACTTAAATGCCCTAAATAATGGGAAATTCATTCATTTACAAAACTGCTTATTTCATCTACAGGTAGTTTTCACTAGTGGGACATCCTTCCGACTGAGCTAAATCTCCCAATTTCCATTAACTGATGCTAATTCCAAGCTACAAGACCCCCTAAAATACGCCTCCCCCACAAAGTTTTTCTACCCAGATTACCCTTCTTGCTACTTTGTCCAGGGCTTCGAATGCCTTTGTGGCCACAGCTAATCTTCTTGTACAGGTCAGTCGGGGCCACTGAAAACCAACAGTCAGTACTGAGTGGTCCAACCACTGCAAAACGGAGGCGTGTGTCTGATTCCCCCCTCGTTATTCCTGCCTGGCTTGGAGGCAGCGCTCCGCCGTGCTGTCCTTCACCTGGCCTTCACTGTTCCCGGGCTAGTGAGGGTTGGAGAGGCACTCTCCAATTATTCAATTATCCTTGAGACCTAAGGCCTTGACAACCTTTAGAAACCTCTTAAAAGAAACATCCCTCAACCATAAGTCAACATTAGCATCCACATAAAACCTGTCTTAACTGTTCCACCTTCCTCAAACCCAAGAGAACTGACCATTCCACAGCTTCGTCTGAAAAGGCCTGCCAGAAAAAATTCTGGCAAAGCTATGTAGGTCTTACCCTGAGCGGAAATGGATCAAATGGTTTCTCTTCTCTCTAAATCTCTAATTCAGAGCCTTCCTTTTTCTCACAAGCCATTCGCAACCATTTTGCTTCCTTTCTATCTCCGCGCCATCTGAGAACATACTGACTTCCCGCTGCCATGCTACAGAGCGAGCCTCAAATGTGGGAGGAACAGAGAAACGGTAGAGCCAGATATTTACTGCCACGGGTATTTTGGACATTGCTAGTCGGTCACCATGTGGAGCCATTGTTCATGTTCAAGCTGGTCCTAGAGAAGATCCTGGGCAGTCATGACAGAAGGCATTCTTGTGGCAAAGTACCTAACACATCTATGTGAATTCTTTCTGATAACAATAAAAGACTTTAGTTGTAAACAAGTATCTTCCGCAACCTATAACACTATCTTCTGGGTTTTTGTGTTGAAATCTGGTGAGATTCACTTAACATAAGAACCCAGTATTATTGTCAGCAGAGAGAAACTAATGAAAATTCAAGGTAATTACATTTCAATGGAAGAGGATAAAGAAGTCCATTTTTTATTGCAAACAAACAAATTCATAGTAGAATAAGCTTTAAAATGTCAAAAAGAAAAAAAAGCCATTAACTAGAAGGAAATATGTAAGGAGATTAACAAAATAGCACACTTGGCTTTAGAGAATTCTTATATACTCTTGACTAAAACATTCTATTTGATGCTGTATATTTTCACAGAAAACAAGTTACCAAAAGAAAGACAAGAATTAAACATTTATAACTGGAGTTAGTTGTAGTAAGGAGCTGGGTGTGAGTGTTTGACCGCTCTTTGTGCCTTCCAAGTTCTGCGGAAAATTCTGTCTTCTTTTCAGTCCATCCACAATGACTGAATTATTAGATGCCAGACTCTGTGTCCTAAAAATACAATTATTACCATCAAAAGAAGTGAATTTCTTTGTAGCCGTATCACATTTACTAACACCAAAGTGCATTTATCAAATAAGAACCTTTAAAAATCTAATAAAGTACTCTTTACATTTTATTTTCTTAATTTTAATAGAGTCCGATTTATCTATTTTCTAAGAGGTTTTATTTATTTATTTTTAGAGAGGGGGAAGGGAGGGAGAAAGAGAGGGAGAGAAACATCAATGTGCAAGAGGTACATGAATCGCTTGCCTAGGCACACCCCCAGTTGGGGACCTGGCCCACAACCCAGGCATGTGCCCTGGGCTAGAAGTTAAACCAGTGACCTTTTAGTTCACAGGCTGGCACTCAGTCCACTGAGCCGCACCAGCCAGGGCACCCTTTACATTTTAAATGCTTCTCAAGAGCACCTCAATTATTTGACAGCTGCTTTCCGAAAAGTTCATGTTTTTCTCAACAACATCTGTTCTCAGACCCATTATCAAGTACATTCTAGTCAGAAATAAGTTCCTGCCCTGGCTGGGCAGCTCAGCTGGTTAAAACATAGTCCCAATACACCAGGAGTGTGGGTTCAATCCCCGGTCAGGGCACGTATAAGAATCAACCAATGAATGCATAGATAAGTGGAGCAACAAATCTATGTTCCTATCTCTCTCTCTCTCCCCCTCTCTCTCTAGAAATCAATCAACAAAAGAAAAAGAAATAAGTTCCTGAAAAACTCTTCTGTACAACTAAAGCAACCCATATAATCCTTCATAATTTATTTTTTGAGAAGCCATATGACAGTCAAAATACTGTCATAGACAGTATTTTTTCATATTGAAAATGTTCCCTTCCTTGGAGCTGTAAGCTATGTTAGTACCTTATCTAACACACCTGCCTTGCTTCAGCCACACTAGGCATTTTGTTTTTGACAGTCCCCTTTTCCTGCTTTCCCTCCTTTTGGTCCCATGTCCACTACATTAAGATATGTCTCAACAGTGTGTCCTCCACACCTGACTGGAGTGGCTCAGTGGGCTGGGCGTCATCCTGCAAACCGAAAGGTTGCCAGTTGAATTCCGGCTAGGGCGCATGAGAAGCAACTGATGGATGCTTCTCTCCCTCTCTTTCTCCCTCCCTTTCCCTCTCTTTGAAAATAAATAAATAAAATCTTTTTAAAAAAGATGTCCTCAAATAATCTCCCAAACAGCTCATCACTCTTAATTCCACATCTCTTTGGCAGTTATGAAGAATTTACGCTTTGTTCTTGTGTTCAATTTGTCTGTTTATTGGTCTCCTCAACTAAATTAAATTGTAAGCTTCTTGCAGGTAGCCACAATACCTTTTTCATCTCTGCCCCCCAAATCCGTATGACAATACAGCATATAATCACTGTTCAAATGCTATCTTCCCTCCTCTTTCTATGCATGTCTTTAAGGACTATAGTTTTCAAGTTTGTTTGTTTTTTTTTTAAAAAAAAAAAAACCATAAGCAACTTTTAAGAAATTAAATTTCTCAAGATTTCACAAATATAAATTCTCAATTGCATATCAAGAAGTAATTTCCCTTATCTATTTTTGGTTTGTTTTTTTATTTTGCTTAGCTTTTGACAAAGAGAAAAACAGGGAACCCATGCCTTATTCATTAAAACCACCACTGTCTACTTCAGAGACAGTATGTTTTGATAATTTAAAGACTTACTATGAATCAAACAAATTACTGTTTCAAGCAGGAAAGATCTGTTCCCCAGTAAAGAAGTAAAAATGGCCCTGCCTGATGTGGCTCAATGGATTGGGTGTCGGCCTGTGAGCCAAAGGGTTGCCGGTTTGATTCCCAGTCTAACATACATTCCTGGGTTGCAGGCCAGGTCTCCATTAGGGGGCGCATGAGAGGCAACCACACACTGATGTTTCTTGCCCACTCCCTTCCCTTCTCTCAAAAAATAAATAAGTAAAATCTTTTTTAAAAAAGTAAAAATGTTTTAAAAAATGCAGACTTCTAGATATTTAGCTTGTTATAAATAATCAGAGATGTCTGCAAATCTTTTTATGTAAAAACACTCACTACAGATATATTATAGCAAAAAATGGGAATTATCAGAATGTCAAAGGAAGGGAAAGAATGGTTATATACATACTGAGGTCTACATAATGGAATATTAAGCAGTCATTAAAAAGATTGAGTTGGGTCTATACGTATTGATTGAAGGATAGCCATGATAAGTTAGGTGAAAAGAGAAAGCCACAGTTCTATATGATTTGTTGTTAAAAACAATTACATTTACAAATGCATAGAAAAATGTCTAAAAGAATATGTACTAAACTATTAACAATAGCTTAGATCACCTGTATGGAACAGGAATAGAAAAGGTTGATACCAAACGATTGAACGGAGACTTCCAGTTTTACATTTACATTTTAGTATTAGTCTACTCTTTCTAAAAAGGTAAACAATATTTTAAAGATTTTACTTATTTTTAGAGAGAGGGGAAGGGAGGGAGAAAGGGAAGGAGAGAAACACCACTGTGGGAGAGAATCATCGATCCACTGCCTCTCATACACACCTCAACTGGGGACTGAAACCACAAACCAGGCACGCACCCTGACTTGGAATCAAACTGACAACCCTTCACTTCACAGAAGGATACCCAACCAAGTGAGCCACACCGATCAGGACAAGAGGTACACAATAAGTTTATATAATGAGAAAACTGTAAAGATATATGCTAAATTTTAATATGACCTTTTAGAAAACTATTTAATAATATGGGAGGAATGTTCATGACACACTATTAACTGGAAAAAGCAACATACTAAATAGTAACTGAGTCCAAAAGAAAAAATGTATAGATTGATATATTCAGACTGAAGCATTATAAATATACTAAATATAAAATAAGTTTTTAAAACAGGTTTTATTTATTCATTTTTAGACAGAGGGGAAGGGAGGGAAAAAGAAAGGAAGAGAAACATCTATGTGTGGTTGCTCTCACATGCCCCCCGCTGGGGACCTGGCCCGCAACCCAGGCATGTGTCCTGACTGGAAATCGAATCAGTGACCCTGTGGTTTGCAGGCCAGCACTCAATCCACTGAGTCACGCCTGCCAGGGCTAAAAGAGCTTTTTAAAGTATCTAGATGATAGGGTGATTATAGGTGTTTGTTAAAATACTTTTCGGTACTTCTCAAATATTTCATCTTATAATCTGAACACTG
Organism: Carollia perspicillata; assembly: GCA_004027735.1. Taxonomy (NCBI): domain Eukaryota; kingdom Metazoa; phylum Chordata; class Mammalia; order Chiroptera; family Phyllostomidae; genus Carollia; species Carollia perspicillata. The sequence continues at coordinate 6,356 of PVKM010008074.1, forward strand.
TTATTTAAACAAATTGGCCTGGAAAATATTAGTGGAAAGTAGCTACATCTCTTTCTCAACCTGCGTAGAACTAGGAATATAAGTGAAAACTTCCAGCTCTCAGGTCAGGTAGTGCTTGGTTTATAGCAGTTCCTTCCTATCTTTAGAAATAATTCAAGATTTAGTAGTAGTGGCACAGTCAAATTTTGGCTCACATTAAAAATGAACTACACTAGCCCTGGCTGGTGTGGCTCAGTTGCATGAAGTGCCGTCCTGTAAAGTGACAGTTCACGGGTTTCATCCCTGGTCAGGGCACATGCCTAGGTTGCAGGTTTGGTAACCCGCTCAAGAAATGTACAGGAGGCAACCAGTTAATGTTCCTCTTTCACATCGATGTTCCTCTCTCTCTCTCTCCTTCCCTCCCTTTGCCTCTCTGTGAAATCAATAAGCATGTCCTCGGGTGAAGATTTTTTTTTATAATGAACTGTATCTTATTATATAAGAGGTTTCATTGTAATTTTATATAATTTTTTTCAGTAAAATAAAGGCTGGCAGAATTGTATCATTACCAAAAGTTTACTCAGGAGTATCCCACTAGGTAACTCAAGATTCCCTTGATTTTAATAATTCCTGTGGGATAGTGGCTAATCACTTTGATGTGCACTTACCGTGGAGAATCTATTCCACTATCTCCTGCCATGCTGTGATTTTCTGTTCCTTCCAAGTGACTGTGTTCATGTTGGATATCCTGAGCCGTCACTGGCACATGTGAAGTGCTGAAAAGTTCTAACTTTTGTGTGCACTGTGCTCTCATTTCCTGAGTACTCTGAGTCCAGCCAGCTGGTTGCTTCCCTGTGTCGTCCACAGAGTCCTGTGGGCTTGCAGCCTCCGAGCTGGCTTTCCTCGTGCTGCAGTACTCGCACACACTTCCATCAGCGGACGCCGAGGCCTGTGTACACTTCGCAACACTGGGCTTCTCTTCATAGTTAAAACCAGACTGGGTCATTGACTTGAGGCCACAGTTTTCAGCAGAGAGATTAGGTTTTTGGCCTTCACCCAGCTTAGTGAGCAGCCCAGAGGGTTTGTAACATTCATTTCCTTTGAGCACCTGAGGCTCAAAACTCTGTATTTTGCTGTTGTACTCAGTCAGGGATTTTTCAGTCACCTTTTGTTTTCCTAAATGATTCCACTCGCTTTCCCTGGTAAAGGAATACTGAATGTGGCCAGGCAGCACCTGGCACAAGCCATCATTCTCAGAAAAGTCATCCTCCTCTAGGTACAATGAACTGCAGGCGCCATCATCGCCTTCCCCTGCATTCTGATACAAGGCTTGGTCATCGTCGGAGAGCACTTCATTTGCTAGACTCCCAGTCTCTGCTTCCTGCCCAAATGCCTTTCTCATTAGTGTTTCCGCGGAGGCTCTGTCTTTTCTCTCAGGTTGTCTCAAATGGTTCACACCAAGTGGATAATCCAAAAGACCAAGATTTTGGAACTGGTGTGTTGTTTTATCAACTAGTCTACAAGCAGAGGATGCTTGGTCTAAAGAGAAGGGACCTGGTGATGGGAGGACACTCTGTGCTTCTTTTGCCTCCCCTAACGTGTCAAAATGAGAATAACTTTTCCTCAAGACTTCAGGGATTACCTTGTTTTCTCCACCATGTACATCATATGTCAACATGCTTTCCCTAAAGGAACAGCACGGACTATCATTTTGCAAAACGCTACACTGAGAGTAACTTAAAAGGTGATCTCTGAAGTCATCATGGATAGCTCTGACGGTAGAGTTATTCATGTAAATGGGTTCTGCCCTCAGTTTATCATTGCGCTGTTCAGCACATGGCTGTCTGGCCTCCTTCTCAAAGATTCGTGAGGAATCCAAAGATCTTGACCTTTGGAAAGGCTTTCCCTTTGGTCTACTGTGACTGGGTTTCAGATCACTGGTCTTCTGGAGATTGTGCCTTTTGGTTATTGGGCTCCTTCGGTGAGACAAACCCTGGAAAGGATTGCTGATTCGTTTTTTGTAAATCAAATGGGAACCTATCTCTGATGGGTCCTCACCAAGTGGTTTCTGAACTACCGCTTCATTTGGGCTTTTAATTCTGCGGGTGGGCTCTGTAGCCGGGAGCTTGGGGTGTTTCTCCAGTCCGATGTTCGCTGGCTGAGCCCCACTTCCCTGACTCCTGACTTTGTGTCTGTCTCTGTGAGAATGGCCCCGCCTTCGAGGCTTTGCAGACCGGCTCTGCCTTTTCTTTACTCCCTCTCTTGAAGGATATTTCCGCCCAACTGTTAGCATATCAGTGGAAGTGCCCTGGCTATTATATTTTTTCTGTTCTTCATATTTTTGCATTAGAACAGTATGTTTGATTAGGTTGTCAACAGTCAGAATGGGATTAATTCGTTTGATTATCTCGTGTTCAATGTCTCGAGGGATATTGTCCAAGTTATCTTCATCTCGGACAGGCCACTCTTCCGGTGGGAACTGAGCACAGAAACTCCTGTGCTCGGTTCTGGACTTCTCCTTTCTGGAGATACTGCGCCAGAAGAGGCTGAAGCCAAACTTTTTGCCTTTGTCTCTATCCTTTGTGCATGGTAAAGGTTTGGTGCTCTCAGAGACATGATTCGCCTCACTCACAGAGACTGCTGGATTCTGTACCAGAGATTTGGATTCCCCAGGACCTTTCTGGCCTTTTCTAGTGGCTTCTGGAGCAGCTGGTGGCTCCTGTGGCTCCTGGGTGCGCACATCAGGGAAACACTGGCAAGACTGACAGTGGGAAACGGGCGCAGCCTTGTCCTTGGCTAACTCCGCAAACTCCGCACAGCTCTCCGTGCTCACCAGGCATGTGATGCAAGCTGGTGTCACGTGCCTTTCGTCTGATGGGACTCTCTTATTTTCTTGGGGGGCTGTATTCGTGATGAAGTAAGTCTGAGGAGTAACTATGAAATATCCTTCTCCAGTGTGATAAATCTTCCTTTCTTTAATCAGAGTTCCCAGAGTGGTATAGAGAATATCTTGAGATGGAATTGCAATGCCTAAAACAAAAGCATTTCACACCGTTAGATTCTGAAGAGGAAACACTTTAATGAGTAAAATCAGTCACACAGAAATGACCGCACATTGAAAGATGAACCTAGAGCAAATTACAACACAATTAATCTATATAATTAAAATGCCAAAGAAGCATTAACAATCACCATTCAATTTAGTAATAGGAATATAATTTGGTCCACACAAAGACTTATGCCTAGGGTAATAGTTAAGTAGAGAAAAGTAATCTGAGTTCACTCAAATAAAACACTAAGTTATACAACCCGTTATAAATTTAAATTGTGCCTAAGGAAAGCATTTGTAGGAGGAAATGTGGGAGGTTTTGAAAACCAGTCTCAGTCCTGACTGGTTTGGCTCAGTGGGTTGGGCATCATCCCACAAACCAAAAGGTCACTGGTTCAATTTCTGGTCAGGGCACATGCCTGCACGCAGGCCAGTTCACCAGTTGGGGGCATGAGAGATGCAAGTCAGTGGATGCTTCTCTCACACATCAGTGTTTGTCTCCTTTTTTCCGCCCTTCTCCTCTCTCTAAAAGTAAATACCTAAATTCTTCAAAAAATTCTTCAACAAAGAAAGGAAAAAACAGCCTCATAGCTTAAATCTTAGGAATCCAAAGAGTAAAAATGAAAACCAGTTTTTGCTTGGGTGAGGGCAAACTACCTAAGATCTAGATTATGGTGTTTTTCAAACTGGGAAGGTAACTAATAATTTTAAAATAAATTTCCTTTTCCAAATAGCAGGGTTCAAAATTATATTTATATTGTGAGAAGAATGTTCAAGATGTTTGTGTAAGTACAACACTGGAAGAAAATACATTAGCATGTTAACCTTGGTTTCTTTTGGGTGGTGATACTGTAAGTGGTTATTTTCCCATATTTTTTAATAATAAGCATATTCATTTTGTAATGCAAAAAATGAAAAATAAAATTTTTCACTTTTTTCGCCTACACATTAGCATATCGTGCAGCTATGAAAGAAAATGGGATCAGCCCTAGCTGGTATGGCTCAGTGGATTGAGTGCTGGCCTGTGAACCAAGAAGTCAGTGGTTCGGTCCCCAGTCAGGGCACATGCCTGGGTTTCGGGCCAGGTCCCCAGTTGGGGACAAGCAAGAGGCAATAGATCCATGCATCTATCACACATTGATGTTTCTCTCCCTCTCTTTCTCTTTCCCCTCTCTCTAAAAGAAAGAAATAAAGTCTTCTAAAAAGTGGATATCACCCAATTTGCATTGAAGATGATTTATAATAGAAACCATCAAACACATACAATGAACTAATAGAGAAAAACTTGTTACTCTACCTGGGTAATGTTTCATCAAATGCTCCAACAGTGATTCCTGTGTTACTACAATCTGAGCAGCATTCATGTCAGATATAGCACAGCAAAGAACTTCAGCCAAAGGTATAAACTGTGACTGGGCTATTGGATTCATTTGCACTGGAAAGACATCACCTAAATTGAGAATTAAAAAAAAAAGGAAAGGTGATAAATTTGATAAAATTTAAAATATCTGGAGTTAGTGAATCAAGAATCTTTATAAAGACTGAATAGCAGATGGAATTGCTATTCTTTTCCTCGGTACTCAGAATCTGTTAACATGATATGCATAAGAATAGAAACTGTAGAAGAAAAAAGTTTACATTTAAGTCCCTACTTTTAAGAAATATGTAGTATTTGTCAGTACAAGAAAAAGTTTCCAGCCTTGGCTGGTGTGGCTCAGTGGATTGACCACCGGCCTGTGAACCAAAGGGTTACTGGTTCAATTCCCAGTCAGGGCACATGCCTGGGCTGTAGGCCAGGTCCCCAGTAGGGGCTTGCAAGAGGCAACCACACACTGATGTTTCTCTCCCTCCTTCTTCCTCCCTTCTCCAGTCTCTAAAAATAAATAAATAAAATTTAAAATGTTTTTAAAAGTTTCCATATGAAAGGCACAAAGTGCTATCATAGTTCAGGTCAGACAATACCTATATGACAATTCACATATTTCAAAGCACTTTTTGCCCTGGCTGGGTAGCTCAGTTGGTTAGAGCATCAGCCTGATACACCACAGTTGTGGGTTTGAGCTCAGTCAGGGAACATATAAGAATCAACTGATGAATGCATAAATAAATGGAACAACAAATAGATGTTTCTCTTTCTCTCCTTTCTATTCTATCTCTAGAATTCAGTTAACATTTTTAATAGGTTTTAGTTATTTATTTTTTGAAAGAGGGGAAGGGAAGGAGAAGCAGAGGGAGGGAAATATCAATGTTCTAGAGATACATCAATTGGTTGCCTCTCCCACATCTCCAACTGGAGGCCTGGCCCCCAACCCAGGCATGTGCCCTGATTGGGAATCGAACCAGTGACCTTTCGGTTCGCAGGCCACCGCTCAATCTACTGACCCACACCAGCCAGGGCAGTAATATTTTTTAATCATTTTTCAGTCCTGGCTGGTGTGGCTCACTTATTTGGAGTGTTGTCCTGTAAACTGAAAGGTCACAGATTCGATTCCCAGTCAGGACACGTGCCTGGGTTGTGGGTCTTATCCCTGGTTGGGGCAAGTACAAGACACAGCTGCTTAATATTTCCCTCTCCCACCCAGGTTTCTTTTCCTCCCTCTCTCTCTCCTTCCCTTCCCCTGTCTCTAAAATCAATAAGCAGGTCCTTGGATGAGAAGGTAAGAAAAAAAAAGCATTTTTCAGCCCTGGTTGGTATGGCTCATTTGGTTGCAGCATCACCTGGCAGACCGAAGAGTCACGGGTATGACTATGCTATCCATCAGGGCACATACCTAGGTTGCAGGTTCAATCCCCTGTAGGGGTGAGTAGGAGAAGGCAACCAATCAATGTTTCTCTCCCCCTCCCTTTCTCCCCCCGCCACTTCCTCTCTCTAAAAGCAATGAAAAAAAGTCCTCAGATGAGGACAAAAAATTATTTTAAAAGCATTTTTTTCTATTAGCTATCTGAGACAGGCAGGGATGGGATTATTTCTTTAAAATATATAAAGGCAGAGGCAGGTGGCAGTAGGAAAAGGGGAGGAGGGGTGGCAGCAGTGCTGGAGCACTCCTCCAGGGACCTCCCTTCAGAGGAACGAGCCCCCCCTTCTCTCCAAGTCCAAGAGCCCACATCTCTAGAGCAGTGGCAAGGGCTGTGAGACTTCGTTTGGGGAAAATCATTACAGCTAGAGCAGGGAAAACACCAATTCGGGTATTACACGAATACCAATGGACACCAAATGAAGACCAAGAACATCCTTGTTTATGAATGTGAAAGATTCTATGTGCAAATACTTTCTATGTGCCCACTTTCGCATTCAGAGTAACTGTTGGTGACATAACCTGCACAGGTGAAGGTACAAGAAAGAAGCTGGGAAAACACAGAGCTGCAGAGGCTGCCATAAGCATTTTGAAAGTGAATGAAAGTACTTGCATGATCCCTTAATGCCTTATCCTTCCAAGCAACCAAAGAACCTGGCTCTTTCATTCATTACAGGACCTGGCTATTCATCAAAGTTGGAGCCTTCCTGAATATGCCCTTAACCAGGAGGGAGGCCCTGCTCATCAGAGAGAATACACCACAAGGTGCAGGATACAGTCCGTCATGGAAACTGGACAGGCGACATCAAAAAAACAAGCCAAGAGAAATGCTGCTGAGAAGTTTCTTCCCAAAGTTGGTAATATTTCTCTAGAGAACCATATTTGTTTTTCTTTTTTTTAAAGATTTTATTTATTTATTTTTAGAGAGAGGGGAAGAGAAGGAGGGAGGAAGAGAAACATCAATGTGTGTTTGCCTCTCGTGTGCCTCCTACTGGGGACCTGGACCGCAGCCCAGGCAAGTGCCCTGACTGGGAATAAAACTGGCCACCCTCTGGTTTGCAGGCTGGTAGTCAATCCACTGAGCCACACTAGACAGGAGTGAGAACCACATTTCTTTAACAAATGTAGTAGAATATTATTTTTAAATGAATTTATTTATTTATTTGATCTTTAGAGAGAGAGGAAGGAAGGGAGGGAGGGCAACACTGATGTGCGAGAAAAACATCGATCAGCGACCCCAGCAGGCACCCTAACTGGGGACCGAACCTGCAACTGAAACATGTGCCTCAACTGGGAATCAACTGGCAACACTTTGTTTCTCAGAATGACACCCAACCAATGGAGCCACACCGATCAGGGCAGTACAATGTCCTTTGGGATGTATTTGGCATTCGTTGAGAAATTCTCCTGGTGAAAAGACCAGCCTACTCAAAAGAAGCCTCCTCAGTATTCCAAATAGAGACTACATCCAATTGCTTTGGGAAATCACCAAGGAACACGGTTTTATATACAACATATTTGGCTACAGAAGAACTGGGTGCCAATGACAGTATCCGGGTCTGGCTGAACTGTCCACCAGCCCCATCGCTATCAGGGCTCTGGGATCTCTGGCAGCAATGCACAGAGTGATGCCATTCGCAGTGCTTTGTGGTACTTAAAGATAATAGCGGAAAGAAAGTAAACTTGGAGCAACTTAGAAAAAACCCTTCAGCAGCACATACACAGTTCTTCTTTCTCCCCTTCCCAAGTAAAACATTAACTGTAATATTTGAGGCTGTGTGTTGTTTATAAATCTCTTTCATAGATTCCATCAATACTATACATTTAGTTATGTCTTAGTTATTTAACTCTTTTTAAATGGCTTCAACTTTGTACTGGTATGTTGTACTTATAAATGTTGCACCATAGACAGAGTGTAGCACCCATTTGACAATGCCCTGTACGAGGGAGAAAGAAACTGCATGTTTATTGATGATGATGATGATGATGATGGCAATGATGAAATAAAACTGCTAACAGCAGTCAAAAAATAAAATATATAAAGCCATAGAAAGCTCAAATAATTGTCCTGAGGTCTAAAAGCAAGTAAAGTGACAGAAATAGGTCTTCTGACACCTAATCCCAGTATTTCATCATTCCACACTTTTCCTGATTGGAACGATTAAGACTTGAACTCTCTTTGCCATATCTACTGTGAGGATGAAGACCATTCTCAGCAATCAGACTGTTGACATTCTAGAAAATGTCGACGTCACTCTGAAGGGACACAGAGTTACTGTGAAGGGCCCCAGAGGCACCCTGTGAAGGGACTTCAAACACATCAGTGGGTAGAACTCAGACGCCTTGGGAAGAAAAGGAAGAGGCTGTGTGTTGACAGATGGCAGGGAGACAGAAAGGAGCTGGCCAATGTTCGTACCATCTGCAGTCATGTACAGAGTAAGACCAAGGGCGTCAGTTACAAGATGAGGTCTGTGTATTCTCACAGTGTCACTATTCAGGAGAATGGTTCTCATGTTGAAATAAGAAATTTCTTGGGCAGAAGATACATCTGCAGGGTTTGGGTGTGGTCAAGCATTGCTCGTTAGGTATCTGAAGCCCAGAAAGATGAGTTGATTCTTGAAGGAGATGACACTGAACTTGTACCAAATTCAGCAAGCCACAACAGTTGAAAACAAGGATATCAGAAAATTTTGGGATGGTATCTGTTTCTGAAAAAGGAACAGTTGAGCAGGCTGACGAATAACATCTAAGTTGTCTGTCCAGCTATTGAAACAGCAAGATGCCAGGTGACTCCTCAGACAGATCTGTGATATTCTTAAAATGCAATAAAAGCCATGTGTCAGGGTAAAAGGAAAAAGAAGACTTTAAAAGGGAAAGGGCAGAGCGTTTTCCAATTAGCAAGAAGACATGGAGCAAAACCATGGAAGAAGGAAAACAAAAGGCATGTAAGAGCATAGAGAGAATTACCTTCGGTTAGACACAGTTTAGCACTTATGTCTGAACAAAATGGAAGATAAGGCTGGGAATGTAAGCTGGACCAAATTGCCTTTCCTCCTTACCAACTTATTTATGTTCTTCTTAACTTGCCATTACTCGGGTTGAGTTTTTGATTCTGTTGGACATCCAAGGGAACCCCTCCATTAATTGGAAATAAAAGACTGGACTCAGGAAAGAAATTTGGGAATCAACTAATAGAGATGAGATTTGAAGCTGAGGAGTAGAATCAGTTCTTTAATAGAAGAGTAAAGAAGGGTGCCGAGGAACACTTAACTAAGGGACTAATCTACATTTAAGAGAGAGTAGAAATAGTAACCCACAAAAGAGGAAAAACACAGCAATGAGGGTAGAAGAGAGCAAACCAAAAATATGAAGGGAAAAAATACATCACAATGAATAGCAAAACAACAGTGTCAACTGTGTAAAAGAAATCAAAATGGTTGAGGGGGGAAAGGGGCAACAGGATTTCTTTTTTTCTTTTTAAGATTTTATTTATTTATCTTTAGAGGGGAAGGGTTAGGAGAGAAATATCAATGTATGGTTGCCTCTCATATGTCCCCTGCTGGGAACTGGCCTGCAACCCAGGCCTGTGCCCTGACTGGGAAATCAAACCTCGGTTGTTTGGTTTGCAGGCCCGCACTCAATCCACTGAGCTACACCAGCCTGGGCAGGATTTCTTGATTGAAAGATGACAATGGGGACTTTTAAGAGATCCATTTCCATAGAGATGAACACAAATTAAATTCAGGTTGAAGGGAAGGGAGTTGGTGAGGAAAAAGTGAAGTAAATGAATTTCCTTCTAGGCCAGGATTTCTCAATGTTTTGGGCCAGATACAGGGTGACCAACTATCCCAACATGCCCTAGTCACCCTAGCTGGATAACTATTTTGTTGTGCGGGGTTGTCTTGTGCATTGTAGGCTGTTTAGTAGCGCCCTTGGACTCTACCTGCTAGGTACCAGTAGTATCTCCCACATTTGCAGAAACTGAAAATGTCTGCGTTGCCAAATGTCCGGGGGATTAAAGGTGCAGGTAGGAGGACTAGCTTAGCATTGAGCAAAATATTACTTCATCTGAGACTTGAGGGGGAAAAATGAGGGTGGCAGAAGACTAGAAATACATTGAGACATAGAAGAAAAAAATTCACACAGCAAGGTTACTGGATCTCTATAAAGTTAGATAGGGAGAGAGCAGATAGGCATGGGATGGGGAAAAAACGGGAATGACAACATGAAGGACGGAAAGAAAGTTTGAGGAGCTGTTCTCGGAGTATATTTGGAAGTTAAAAATAAAACCATGAAGATTATGAAGAAGCCCTGAGTCTCAAGGTGATTTAAGAGTGGTGGGAGCCAGGGAGGCCAGCAGTGCTTCTGTAAGTTTCACGTGTATGTGAGAACCATCGGGGGATTGTGCTAATGCGCAGATTCTGATTCAGAAGGGCTGAAGCGGACCCTGTGATTCTGCCTTTCTAACAAGCTCCCAGGTGATGTCCAGTCTTTGGAGTGGCAGGGGCGAGGGTGTTAATGATGACTGCAGTGTTAAAGTCGCTGACTGTTCAACAAATAAACACGGCCCTGGGACTACAGGGGGAGACAAGTGTAGCCAGAAGAAAGCCAAAGAACTGAGAAAACGTCGGCCATACATAGCCTGCAGGGACAGCTCAGAAGCCGGTACACTGCACTGGTTGCTGAGGGGGACGGAAGGTGGTGAGGCCTGGCGAATAAAAAGGGTTGCAGCCTACCCTGGTGAGCAGCCCATAACACCTATTGTAGCTGCACAAAGATAAAAGACTTCCTTAAGGAAACGGATAAGCAGTGTGCTGTTATACCTCACCGGTCTGTTTTCTTGTTTACTTAAGCTTCTCTGTCTGGCAGGCTGGGGCGCCTTAGCCTTGGAAAGGCACAACACAGGGCAGAATTGCTGCTGTGACATCGTAGGGAAGGATCTCCTCTTGGCGTGCTTGTGGCTATCCCATTGGATTCTGAGAAGCTAGGATGAATGGCTAATTGATTAATTAGCATTGCGAAGGGCAGTGATGAGAGACGGTGCTCTGAAGCTGTCCTAGTGGGATGGTAACTGCCATAAACTCAAAATGCTCCTAGAACTCTACCTCTAAGCTAAAGTTAATAAGGCTCTCTCTCTCCTTAACCTCATTTCCTCTTTGCTTTTCTTCTTCCCCTCCACATCTGAGATTTTACTTTCTTCTCTTTCAGCTCCCTCCTCAACCAGACAAAACATAAAATTAAAGGACACTTTCAAATATTTGTATACTTCTTTAACATAACTCTGTGTGCCTATTTAAAATAAGTGACTCTAAACTTTTATATATCTTTCTTCCTCATCTCCCAAAACTGTGACTTTTTTCTTGCATGTGATCTGAAGTTGATTGCCTTTCCCCACTCCATGTGGACTAGAAGTCCCTAATTCAAACAGGAGGGGGGAAAGGTCTCCTCTCTTAGAAAGATATGGCCTAAAAAGTACTGGAGTAGAGGGCAAAACCTAAGAAGGCCTTCTTTACTTAATCATGCAATACACTTTCCAGCCTCACCTCACCACTACCCTAACCCTAGGCACTTTGACCTTTGCGATGGGGGGAGGGGCAGGACATACCAGAGGCAGCTCTTTTCTCTGCAAGGAAACACAGGAGTTGCTACTGAGGTCCAGTATTGGGGGCTCTGCTGTGCCTTGGGCTAGACCTGAAGCAGCCCATTTTCTAGTTCAGTCCTTAAACTCAGTCCTCTTTTTGTGGGAAAACTTACGATCAAAATAGATTTTCCATGGGACTAGGGGTAGGGGTGCATGGGATGTTCCTATGTATTTCTTTGCAACCTCTTGTAATATCTATGAAGAGATATTACAAGAGTACATTCCTATATAAAGAGATATTATTTTTATTTCAGAATAAAAGTTAAAAAATAGATTTTCAGAATGTACTCTCTTTCGTTGGCAAGAAGACATGTAGGAGAAATAGAACTTTTTTCTTCCGTTTTTAAAATCCCAAAAAACTTCGTAAAAACAATCCTAACACTGCTTGCCAAATCCAAAGACACTCTTAGAAATTGTATTCATAATTCCTACAAGTGTGGGGAATGTGTATTTCATTTTTTTCATTTTAGGTATTTTTCATTTTTAAATGTATTTTCAAGTATAGGTAACATTCAGTATTAGTTTCAGGTGTCATCATAGGGATTGAACATTCATATAACTTATGAAGTGATCGCTGCAAGAGTAAACAAATCGACTACCAACTAGGAAGACAACTTATCTTTTCTTCTCCTTAAAATTAATATAACTGTAAGTCAGCTGCATTTTAGAGAACATGCTAAATCACATTTAACCTCTGCTTTGGAGCTCCCTTCTAGACAAAGCTTAGAAGTTTCTCAGTACATTTCCTTCACAGCCGTTGCTAAGTTACACCCGCAGGTGCATAAATCAAGAGTTTCTTGTGCAGGAAAGCAGAGAGAATCCTGACATGGGAACATCTGTGATGGATGCAGGAATTATTTTCAAGCTACAGCCACAGTTTGTTTTGGTTTCTGCTTTTCTTGGGGTTTTGGAATACAATAACTAAAATACAAAAATTAACATTTTGTGCCTAAAAGCCCGCTTACAGATTTCACAATCAGAGAAGGCCAGCCCTGTGGTTTTACCCTCAACTACTAAAGTAATTGAAGAGCACCCTTAAGCTCAGGCCTGCTATGGACCTCCGATCCTTGAGAAGGAGCAGGGATCAGAGGGCTAGGAGAGGCTGGCAGGCAAAGTAAACAGTTCACGGCAATGCTCTCTGTTTACACAGCCTGGTACTCCTGGGTTCTGCGGAAATTGGAAAAGTGTTTAGGCTGAAAGACTGGTTTCACAAAAACATCAACAAAGCAGAACCACGCAGACTTGTGCTTGCTGCATTTAATGACACCTTTTCTGCAAAGAAAATTTTTATTAACTTATTGATGATACCTTGCTGCACTTCCAAAGGATTTAGTTGGTATATAAAATTTGTTTACATTTCTAAATTGTCATAAGGCAAGTTATGAGTTTTAAAACAATTACTTTTTATAAGTCTACTTTTGGGGAGAAAAAATAGTGCAAGGCAAATTAAATGTATGCAGTATGTAGATGTCCAGCCAACAAATGAAAATACAGAATTCTTAACTATCAAAATTGATGACATCCAGTAAAGTCCAGGGCAGGCCTTTTTGGCTTAGGATCCTAAAACTGTGAGTGGAGTCAGCCTCCTGTGTGAGGGACATGAATTCACGTAACCCTAGGCAATTAATCCCTGCCCCCTGGTGCCTAAGGACAGTAGCCTGCACAGCCCTTGGCCAATAGGAGCAGAGCCCTGGAAAAGTGTAGCTTGATCCTAGAGTTGGTGACAATAGTTCCATAATAATCTGGTGCAGTCAAAGACCTCATGAAAATTCTGAGGAAAGCGGGGTGGTTTCTTTATGTCGGGGCACAACGACCCCTCCATACGCCTCAGGTGGAAGCCTCTAGACAGCCTCTTGACAAATGCCCCGTCCTGGCTGTTTTCTAGCAGCAAAGAAAAGTGGCTGAAAGAGCCATTTCCTGGCCGGTTCATGAGGTGTGAATGGTAATGCCCCAAGGTCAAACAGCTAGAGGTACATTCACAACAAATGCGGACACAGCAAGGCTGCCTTTCACCAGGCCCAGAGAAAACAGCTGAAGTGGACCGAGCAAACCCTCCCCGAGCTGTGGTACTGGGGAAAGCTTCAACCGGGGATACTGGACTCCTACATCTGCCAGTTACAGATCAGCAGTTGGAAGCGTTAGTATAATTAAAGCAAGCCTAAACTCTTCACCCTCATAAACGGGAAGCACTGGTGTCAGCAGAGGGCTTGTCCGCCAGGGTTATTTTCCTCAGGGTTGGTGGGGAGGGAGCAGTACACAACAGCAGAAAAGTAAAGCAATACCGGGGTTCAAACAACATTTTCTCTCCACACTTTAGAGGGGACTGATTATCAATTAGTTTACGGCAAGGTTTTGTATCATGACCATTTTAGAGGCAACAGCCAGATGCAAAGAAGACATGTGACCTCAGGTCTCCAAGTGAGAAAGGCAGAACCCACCTCAATTTACAGTCGGCCTGGCCCAATCATGTGTTTGCTTTGTCCACGGAGAAAACCCTTGAAATATTTTTTAGCAAAATTGTGTTTCATTTTTTTTTTCAAATGACATGCACAAGGCTATCGACTGCTATATTTTTGTTGTCATTACAGCAAAAGACTAAAGGAAAAATTAAAATATTTGTTTATAAAGAGGACACTGGTGAAACGAGCAATGGCAAACACAGTGGTGCTCTGTGGAGGTATAAAAAAATAATGAGAGCCCTGACTGGTGTGGCTCAGTGGGCTTAGCACTGTTCCACAAAGTGAAAGGCCATTGGTTCGATTCCCAGTCAGGGCATGCGCCTGGGTTGCGGGGTCTGGTCCCCAGTCTGGCACATATGACAGGTGACCAATCAGTTTCTCTCTCACATAGATGTTTCTCTCCCTCTCTTTCTCCCTCCCTTCCCTGTCTCTAAGAATAAATAAATAAAATCTTTTCAAAAATAATGAGAAAGATCTGTGTATGATATCCAGTATCTGGCCAATTTTGGTCACCCTCTAGTCCTCCCAAGTAATGAAAATATATTTTTTATTTTTTTTTAGATTTTATTTCTTTATTTTTAGAGAGAGGGCAAGGGAGGGAGAAAGAGAGGGAAAGAAACACTGATGTGTGAGAGAAAGGTTGCCTCTTGCGCACCCCTACCAGGGACCTGGCCTGAAACTCACACATGTGCCCTGAGTAGGAATCGAACCAGTGACCCTTTGGTTCGCAGGCTGGCACTCAATCCACTGAGCTATACCAGACAGGGTTATCACAATAACTTTTATATTACCAATAAAGCAGTCAGTTTTACATTTTACATTTCATTCTATGATTAAATTTTATTTAAATTTTGTAAAAACTGAATGGTAAAAGGTGAAGTTTTTTTGTTTTGTTTTGTTTACAAATAGTGTCCATTCGTTGCAGCATCAGTTGTTGAAAGATTCTCCTTTTGCCATTTAGTTGCTTTGGCACTTTAGAATTTCTTGCCCTCATCCACTGCCTTAGAAGGGCAAGGCCTTCTTGGACTGCTATTCATCTTGGGAGCTGCACCACATTCTGGCGACTAGGCTGTCGCAAAGGGAGGAGAGACTGGGGTTTGTGGCTCTGGGAAGAGAGCTGAAGGGACGGCTGCCAGGATCCCTGAGCAGAGTTCTTTTCCACACTGCAGCCGCCATCTTTCTTTGAGTGTGTTTCTTTTGATATCTGATACTACAGTTAAATTTCAGGGACACAATTAGTTTTACATAACAACTTTACTTTTAGTGGAAAGGCAGCGTTTCTATTTTATCTTATATTTACATTTATCTTATATTTTAAAGCACCTAAACAAATTCCAAAAGGGCCTCCTCATGGAAACTAAATTCTGACATTTTAATTTGGGGTGCTTGCATTCAATTTTAAGATCCATAAGAGACTGTACTACCAAATATGCAAAACAACAGAGGGTTCTTTGGAAATGTGGAAAGCAGTCACATCAGAACTTTTTGTGTGTCACGCTATAACATGAATTTGCCATAAAATTCAATTCTAGGCAAAACTAATCCTTTACTTGTTTCATATTCAAAACACACACTTTTCTCTAGTATAAAAATATTCAGTCCCTATACAAATGTGTTTGTGAACTCTGTGCTAGGCAGTCTGCCAAAAATTCATGCAATATTGACCTTCAAACAGTTAAACTGAGCTACTCGAACTCTGCTAATTACCCGGACACGTGAAATCTGAGACCATCTTTTTTGGGCGCCTGTATTGAATCACGCTGTGGGAAAGGTATCTTCTGCGTGCATTACACATGACAATAGAGCATGAACAAAACAGCCTGCAGATACACTCAAGTTTAATAAAAAAGGATGTTTTGTTCTCAGTAATCCGAGAAGCTTCCCTGATTTTAAACTGTACTTTTATCCAATACAGAATTTCCAAATTTCTTTAACATTAAAATTAATCCTGGCCTTTTAAAAAAATGAAAGTATTTTGTAACAACATGCAGCTCATCAGAGATAAGATGCTGTGCGAAAATTTCTACAGCTTTAAATAATTAGATCTATTGTGTTATAACTTTAAATAGGTTCAGAAAATCAAACAAAATGGGAACAAAAGGAAAGGTTTCAGGCCAGCAAAACCAAGCCCCTCTCCGCGTCGCCCTTTTATTTTAGTAAAATAAAGAATGCAAACACTTTCGTCCGCATTTAGAAACAAAAGAGCTCCAAGACTCAGAAACTGGCTGTGGTCTGAGGGTGGCAGGTTTATCTACCATGGCAGCTGAAATTCTTTCTCAAGCACGACGATGTTTATTTTGGACTCCTAGACAAATGGTTCCCCTTCTGGGAAATGCCCTCTATTCAAAAGCTGAAGGCTTCCCTCAGAAGCTGGGCTGTTCAACTGCAGGAGTCCTTAGTGCTATCTTCTTCAATGGCCATCAAGTGATACATCCACTAATATCCACTATCAGTTGAACTGCAGAGGCCTTGGGCCACTTGTGACTCGGACACACCACGATTCAGTGGTCAGGAGAGACAGAGAGGGGGCCCCGCCTCAGGGAGCCCTTTGGGCCTCTAGCAGCCTTCCCCCACGACCACCACCCTCACTTTGGGTGGAGATACAGGGACTACAGACTGGGAGGGAAGGATGTGAATAACTCAACCCCTCTGGCTTTTTAAAAACACTAAAACTCATTCACATTCAGCCCCAAAGCCCTTCACTTCCCGGGTGCCCTTTCCTAACCTCTCTTCCCTTCAAGTTTTCCACTTTGGATATGTTAATGACTTACCCAAGGGTGTTAGTTTTCTAAGGCTGTCAAAACAAACTAACATAAACATAGCTAGTGGCTTAAAAGAACACAAATGTATTATCTCACTGCCCTTAGGTGAGAAATCTGGTGGGCTCCTGGGTCTCATGGCCTGGGCTCTAACTGGGGGCTCCGGGGAAGACTCTGCTCCCACATTCACTCGTAGTTCTGGCAGAGTTCAGTTCCTGGTGGTCGAAGGACAGAGGACTGGGGTCCCTATCCCCTTGAGGGCTGTCCGAGGGGAGCCTCTTCTCAGAAACTTAAAGCCACCTGCATTTCTTGTCATGTCCTCTTACTCTTCAAAGACAGCACCTTCCTCCTACTCAGCTCTTCCCATTCTTCTGTTGCTGCCTTTCTGCTTCAGGTCAGAGAAAGTTCTCTGCTTTTAAGGGCTCCTGTGATGAGATGAATTTTAGATGACCCAGGTTATCTAAAATAATCTCCCTAGAATCTATAACCTAATTACATCTGCAAAGTCCCCTTTGCCACCTAAGGTAGTACATTAGGTCAAGTAATCTGACTGGGGTTCTAATCCAGAGCCATGTGGCTCTGAGTAAATCACCTCTCCGGGTCCCACTTTCCTCCGGATCCTATAACTGTGGGGCTGAGCTACATCAGCATTTCCCAAAATGTGTTCTGTGGAAATTTGTTCTACGAAATGCTCTGTGAGAAAAGGGTCCCAAGGTTGAATGGTTGAGAAATACTGCTTGGAGTCACCATAGCCCTGTTAAAGGCTCTGAGAACTGCAATGGACAACCTAGTTTAACCCAATGTTTCCCAAGCGTATGTGGCAACAATCCCTTTTCTGCAATACCTATTATTGCTGTGACTTCTGTCCATTTAAACTGGCTTCCACCTGAATAATCTGTACTTTCTCATCTCGGCAGCTTTGTCCTTATTTCCTCCACCTAAAGCACTCTTTCCCACACTGGAGTGTTCAGAAATTTTCTCATGAAGACTGGCTCAAGTGCTAATTGGCTCTTGCATGAATTATTCTCTGATCCCCCCAAATGTAGATACATTCTCCTTCCTACATGAATCAATTAAGAAAAATTAAACAAGTGGCTACTATAGTGCAGCATTAAGTGTTCAAAAAACACTAATAAATTGATTTGAGCATCATCCTGATATATCAAGGCTGTGAAGTTGTGGGTTTGATTCCTGGTTAGGGCACATACAAAGATCAAAATGAATACATAAATAAATGAAACAACAAATCTTTTTCTCTCCCTCCCTCCCCCCACAACCTCTCTTTAAAATCAATCAATAAAAAATTTTAAAAAAACACTGATAGAGCACAATCCTTCATTCCTCACCCAGCAAATATTTGAGTACTGACTGCACACCAGTTACTGGGGCTACAACAGTGAACAGGACACAGCCCTTGCCTTTGAGGGGCTCCAATTCTAGCAGGAGAGCAGTGGTTTAGGGCAATCATAACGCAACATGAGGCTTATAATTGGTAAGACTGGGACTCGGTATTCCTCGGTCCCCCTCCTGAATGCCATTTTCAGAAGAGTGCAGATGTTTGGGGAGGACTATCATAAGGAATAAGCATCAGATCTGTCCCTGTGGGGTCTTGGAGTACCTAAGCATAGAAGAGAGGGAGCCCTGGAATTGGTCAGGCAGACCTGGACCCAAATCCTCCACTTCTACTTCCAGACTATGTGCCCTTTGAGTAGTCATTCGTGGCCATAACTGTTCAATATGGTTAACAGTATCTGGCTCAAAGGTTATTATGGGAAAACATCTAAAAGTAACTGGAATAAGATTTGACGCATAGTTTTTCTATCAATATTGGCACTCTGTAGCTTTTCTTCTCAAAATAGGGATATTAAACTTGACCATCTCTTGTTCCATGTCATTATTAGTACTTCAAGTTTCTCTTATAAGGCCATGGCTCTGCACATGGACGGATCTCTTAGCCAGTTCTGACTTTTCCCAACTCCTGCCACCTGACTGACCAGACACCAGTCCTGACCACGATCTGGAGAAAACCTGGAAAGAGACAATTTATGTTGCTAAAGCCTACGGCTGGTCCTGCTTTGTTCTACCAGCAATGTTTTGTTGTGACCCTTGTGGCAGATAGTGTAGGACTGGCACATTCAACACACATTCCCGATTGCCTTGTTCTTTGCCTTCTTCTAGTGAGGAGGCAGGAGAGCATGTTACCCGACTTCCCAGCCTCACTTAAAAAACAAACAAACAACGCGCCTGAAAGCCTTGCTGAGCTCACTGAGCTGGCCCCAGGCTACCTACCTCCAAACTTCATGTTACGAGACAAGTCTGCCCCTCATTTGTTTGTGCCACAATGAAACACATCTCTAACCAAAATTTTTAGGCAAAGACATCTGACATTCACTTCCTCCTCATATTTTCTGCTGTGGGCAAAATCTTTGTCTTAACAAGGCCTTGATTAAAGCTTCTGGATTTTATACCAGCCAATGCTTTTAGTTCAGTACCTTAACTTCTGTGAAGCTAGAATGACATCCTGACGAGTATTTACAGAAAAGATGTCAGGGCTCCTGCTGATTTTCATGTCAAGTCTGAGACATGCCTCGAGAAGAGGGAGATCCAGAAACTTCAGCCAGTATTGCCAGTTTTTAACTGCCTGGGGAACTTCGTACTGAAAAGGTTCCAGGAGGCACTCTGGCGGGGAAGGCTCCCCTCACTCCATGCAGAACTCAGAGGGGAAGATAAGGAGTGTCACAGCTGTACAGCCCGCTCTCCCAATCTCCAAATGGGGAGCTGCAGTTACAGCCCTGAGAACGGGATGCCTTTCAATCTCTCCCGAAAGGAAGTCTTGTGAAATGGAGCCAAAAGTCAGTATCACCGTGAGCATCAATGTAAGATTAACTCGGGATTTAAACAGACAAATAGTGAATAACCCCACTTGTATTTCAGGGGCGGGGAATCCCTCCTGCCATTTGCTGAAGAAAGGGGCATTCGGTCCTGAAAGCGCCTGGATCCATCCGGGCTGGGTCTCCGTGGTGGGGTCAGTGTGGTGGGCAGCAGGGGCCTCCTGCGCCAACAACGGCAGGGCTCCATGGCACAGAAGCTGGGAGAAAGCTCTGCTTCATTATATCATGAGATCAACACACTTAATGCTGCCTTTTGCCCCAGACTACACACACACATACACACATACTTGACCATAAGCATCACCCAAACTGCAGCCTTGCCTGCTCCCCTCCTACTGACGAAGGTGGCAGCTGGTGACTCACAGCAATGACCAGGGTCGTCCCCAGCATCCGAGCCCAGAGGCGCCCCCTCAGCAGCGCTGTGTGGCCCAGTCAGCCACCCTGTCTCCCACCCGAACCGCTCCTGCACCAATCTGGAAAGCATCACGGGGCTTCTGCGTCAATGGTCCCTTTCACATCTCCCAGACGGTCTGCTATGCTCCAGCTGCTTTCAAGTCGATTACAGACTCTTTGGGCCTCCTGAAAATATTAACTTTTAAAAGATAAAAGCCACGCTGGGGATACAATTCACGTAAGTATAGTTTTACTGAGAAGCACTTCTAGCCTGTTAGAAACTTTAAAGACAAACTTTTCGATTTTAAGGTGGTGAATTCCCTCTTCTTCAGCACAGAAGGCTTCATGTAAAATCTGGGTGGATGTGACTGGGCCTCGGCAGCACATTTTCACAAGGTCACTGCCTTAGAAGTGACATGTGAACTTCTCCACCCTGAGAAATCTTAAAAGAAGCTGCAGGTCTTGCTTAACATCAATGGCTCTGGTTTTACATGTGAGGGTCATCTGATCACTGCTTCTAAGAGGCGAACACCTACTTACTTCACACTGAGCCATCCATTGCTGTAACTTTGACCCAAGGCAGCCGGACGGCTTCTCAGATTACATCGTGGTAGAAAGGGTGTGGGTCTGTGCCTACGACGTTTCGAGCCCAGGCAGAAACTGCTAGGGTCCACCTGCAGAGGTCATCCGACCTCTCCCTTCGGCTTCCACACAGACATGGCTCCCCAACCCCACCCAAAACAAATGCACATACTCCGTTCCTCTCTCTCTCGGGTTTCAACCCAGAGAAGGGGCTACAACATATCTGCTAAGTACACTCGCTTCCTGGCTTGTTGCTTCTCTAACACCCTCTTTTTGTCGTCTAAGACTGACATTCTCCACTTCCCATGAAATACCCCCTCTCCCAAGTGTGGCACAGCCAGTACTCCTGCTGCCCTCGCCAGCCCTCCTGCCCAAGCCACCCCGCCTTCCCATTGCCGCCTCAGCTTTACGCCTGGCAGCCCAACCATGATGCCTATACTCAGAGGCAAGAGAGCAAAGCCAAACAGTGGACTTGCCTGGAGCAACATAGACTGCTGGGTCATGGAAGTCACACATCCACTCTGCCTCCAATGTGGCCCAAATGGAGCAAACTGTTAGCAAGAGAAACAGAGTGTTTGACTCTGAAGAGTTGGGGCTCTCTGATAAATGTTGCTGAAATCTTACCCCTGCCAGTGTGGCTCAGTTGGTTGGAGTGTCCACATACTAACAGGCTGCGAGTTTGAGTCCAGTCAGGGTGCATATAGGAGACAACCAATCAATGTTTCTCTCTCTCTCTCTCTCTCTCTCTCTCTCTTCCTCCCTTTCTCTTTCTCTCTAAAAATCAATGAACCTATCCTTGGATGAGGCTGAAATCTTGAGATCCTCAGCTAAGCTAATTTACAACTGTACCACGTAAAAAATAGTATCAATGGAGCCCAGCAGTTATGGCAGCAAGGATGATGGGATCCTGTTTGTCGCATCCTTTACTGGGAGAGCCAGACGAGAGCCCTGAGGCTGGTAGCAGGATCTGAAGCACATCCGAGGGAACAAGCAGCAGGTATGTTGAAAGGGTTGGGAAGTTTGTTAGCTAGACACCAGCCGAGAAGCTTGGAAAATGCAACCCAAATGGCACTTTTGGATTTTGCTTTCTCCCCCAGATGGCCTAGGAATTCTCACAGTTGGGATGTAGGTGGGGAAAGAGGGGCTCGTGCCACTCTCTCCTACGGGTAAGAAGAGAGAGCGTTCATAAGTCCCCACAGCCAGAGCAAGTCTATGAGGACTGCAGAGCTAAACTGCTCCCTGCCGCAGGGCAGCGTCTAGATTGCTGCACTGGGGACACTTCTCTGCTCCCCTCTGATCCTGAGTTCCCTTTCTACCCCAGCTGGTCTTCCTGTTTCAGGAGACACTCCACTAGTCTCTTTACATAGGTGGAAAGAAGGGACGAGGTGGGAGATTCCGAATGTTGATCACCCTGTTGGATACTAGAGAGGGGACATGGTATAGGTGGAAATGCTGAGGAAGGTAGAGTGAAACCTCTGTGAGCGAGCGGAGAGTTCTGGAGCCTTGTCCCAGAGGCCAAGGGTGGAGGAGGGAAAAGGAGAGGGCTGTTCAAAAACTGTTAAATGTTGCTGAACCTGCAACCTCCATTTTGGCTCACTTATGCAGGGAAACAGCTTCTCCTTGGGGCTGTGATTTTTATCCCTGTAAATGCTAACTTGAACTATTAGGAGTTTGTGTAAAACCTTGCAGTTGGGGGGAAAAGTTTTTAAATGTCTTTGCATTGTTTTCTGTGCTACTACATCAGAATGTATGGCAGAAACTGATTTGAATGTTACACGCTTATCACAAGTGCTGCAAATGATTGTCTCGATCAGGAAAAGCTACAAAGAAAAGTGTTCGTGGGACTCCCTTCCTTTTTTGCCACCTGTGGGCAAAACAGGTACCTCTTAACCCTGAGGTTCTGGCAAAGAGGAGAAAGCTGTTGGCTTCTTACAATCAAATTGGAAGCCCAAAATCTTCTTGGCCTCAAGGTGTGAGAGACAGAACAAGTGTGGAATTCTTGCTATGATGTTTGCCTCTGGAAAGCAGTGTGCCTTGAGAGCAGGAGAAGGGAGGCAGTTTCCAGACAAGGTTACTAAATATGCACCTTTTGGAAAAGCAACCTTTTAAGCTTTTTCATGAGCTCTTGTGGAAATCAGATGTGCCCATTTGTGGAATGGGTCAACTCAACTCCATGATTGACAAGTAGAAATTGATCTGGAAAGGAGCATAAAAAAAAATCCTTGCAAGATAGGGGTGTGCTAGCCAGGCAGCAGCTTAGATTTGCCCGAGAAATGGGCAGCTATCCCCTTCAGGCGCCCCAAGCAAGGAAAACTTGCTGGAGTTTGGGAGAAATCAGAGGGAGTCCTAGCTTCACAAAGTTTCCCTCAATTGCCTGGGGGCCAGGCTCACCCATGCCCCTAGGGGTTTCAGCTTTGTTAAGCTGAAAACAGCTGTGGACGCCCTGTCAGCAGAACCTCAGAATTCTGCCCGGACCATTCTAACCCTGATGATGTGCCTTTCTCTCTCTCCCCCAACAATAATCCCAGATCGGCCTGCCTGGACAGGGTTTTAGGAGATTTAGATTTCAGTCTGTTTGAATAGTGTGAAAAATGTTCTGAGAAGAGATTTTTTTTTTCCTCTCTTGCACCTAACCTTTCTGGAAGAAAGATCTGGGTGAGAGGACAGAAAGATGGAAAACACATGAGAAGTCTTAGTAATGACACACGCTGACTGTATAACAACGGAAGGAAACCAAAAATCGAGGCCCCAGGGAAGAGAAAGCTTTAGACTGGGGAGATGAAGGGGGAGCTGGGGAAGCTGGGGGAGGAATTAGTGACCTCTGCTTATCAGAGTCTGCTCCTGGAGTGCTCCCATGCTGCCCTCCCCACCTGCTGCCCTGTGCCCGATTCCTAATGGCCTTCCTTGATGCTGTGAGCACTCCAAATTCAAACTGACCTCTGAGCATGCTCTTGCTGCCTGACAGCTGACAACAGACAGGAGGGGACAGTCCCAGTTCCTGTATTTTCCATGCAGACCACCTCACCTCCAGGTGCCATCCACACCTTGGGAACAGATGAACTGGTGTCCTAAGTAAGCAGGACAGCCTGAAATTGCCTGCAGACAGTCCCTCTGCAAACAAGAACTGAACTGACCTGAGTTACACTGAGGTAGGAAGCCCCAAAACTTACTAATTGGTGGGAGGCCGGAGGCCACACTAGGGATTCTGCCCACTTGTACTGCCTAAATGATGTATAGTCCCACTTGGGGGCCCCCGAAATTGTAAACTTTGTTCCTCAGGGTCCGTATGTGGCATTTGGGGCTGTGTTTATGAAAGGCAGGCATTAACTTAACGATGGTGAAAACGCTGACTTACACCTAGAGGTGTTAGCAGAAACATTTGAGTGTTTAAGGAAACACCCGTATAGGCCCAGTAACCCTCAGACATGAACTCTGCGAGCAGCTTATCTACAGCGTGAGTTATTCTATGAGAAAAGCAGGATGGAATTTATTCCTCACTTTAGCTGATGTGATTCATGACCCTGTCTCAGGCTCAGAGGTGTCCAGGTTAGCTTCAACTTACTAGGATAAGGTACATGACAGTATTTGCCACAGACTTCTTTCTTGCAGGCCACGGCAAAATCTGTGCAAAGTATTAATATACCCACCTGGGCTTGGATATATGCTTCAGGCCAGGCAGGCAAGGTTAATACAGAAACCTGAGCGAGCCACCAGGCATTCTAAGGTAGATATTTATGGTAAATGAAATTTGTTCAATGGACTAGAACCAGCAGGAGACTTGCAGGCTAAGACTGAGACCAATACAGTGGGACTGACCTCATCCTGCCCTCGGTGGACTGCTGGCAATAGCGGGGGACTGCTGCTTAAAAAACCCAGGCATTTGGTTCTAGCTGCTGTTGGTCAGGTTTTTTTAAAAAATGGCCAATGGAGTGGCATATTACAGAAAATTTTACCAGCAGACAGCTAAGGAAAAACATAAGAAGTGGAATTGTAGGGTAGAGAGAAAATAACTGTGTTTCTGCACAGTTGGAGTTTTCTAAACAAATTTGTTGAAAACTTGGCATCCTGGGCTAAGAGCAAGTCTTGGAAAATTAATCTGCAATTGTATCAGTAGAGCACCCCAGATAGATCTAGCCAACTGTGGAGGTATGTGTTTATATTTCAAGGGAAAAGGAGGCCCAGGGCCTTGGGCACATCTCTAGGTCAAAAAGCTGAAGCTTATCTGACCCCTGAAGAGATGTGTTTACATTGCAGAAGCCAGAATGCTTTCCGTCTCGACTCCAAGTAGCAGAGGCTTTTCTCCTTTCTGGAGAAGGAGAGGTAATAGCCTCATGTAAGCAGAGAAAATCAATTTTTCTCAATCGCATGCCTGTGAATATTCCACCATTTTGTGTGGGAGGTTCTCCCAGCTGCTCCTCATGGTGTCGCCTCCGGACTGGTGCAGCTGTTTTGTAGGTAATAACTAATCTGGTCGGTGTGCGGGACTCCGTGGACCAGCTCTTAGCAAAACAAAGCTGGGGGATACCATAAAAACCACCACTCAAAGTCTGGGAATTGTTCTAAGGGCATACACCAAATGAGGAAACATTTATTCAAGAAAATCTAGTAAAATAAGCCAGTCAGAGAAAGACAAATACTGTAAGATTACACTCATGTATGGAATCTAATGAACAAACTGAACCAACAAGCAAAATAGAGAGACTCATAGTGAGCAGGCTGGCAGCTCTGGAGAATGGGGGGGCGAGGGGATGGAGGGATTGAGGAAAAAGGACACATGGACGTGGACAACAGTGTGGTGACTGGGGTGGGGAGGAGCGTGTAAGGGGGATAAATGGTAATGGGAAAAATACAATAAAAAATTTAAAATATGACAAAAAGAACTGAACTCCCCCCCAAGAAAAGGAAAATCTAATAAAACTTGGTAAGAACAATGATTCTATGCCAATTGAGCCACCACACACTCCATCCCTACCCTTCCCCCAAACGCCAGCTCAGTTTGGTGAAATCTCCACTTCTGGTGAATATGGCCGAGAATCCAGGGCCCCGTCTCCCTCAGTTCCCGATTGAGGTTTACCCTGTCTCACTAGGAGAGGCAGGCTGCTGCATTTCTCCCACTCCAAACTGAAGAGGCTACATCTAAATTCCTCGGGAGTGTGCCCAGGAAGTCGAGGGTTCTCTTCCTCTACGCAGTCCCTACCCACCTAGTCCTGGCTCTGCCCCAGGAGCAGCAGGCCGAGAATACTAGATCTCAAAAACCTTCACCTCAGTTTATTCATAGGGCATAGGTTCCATCCTGGGAGAGCAGGCTGAGAAGACTATAGGCTACCATTGTACCCAGCACCAGAGCAGTGGCTCAGTTTGCCCAGAGGGAGAGGCAACCCATAAGAAAAAGTTCTAAAACACTCCTCAGCCCCGATTGGTGTGGCTCAGTGGATTGAGTGCTGGCCTGCAAACTGAAAGGTCGCTGGTTCAATTCCTGGTCAGGGCGCATGACTGGGTTGTCGGCGAGGTCCCAATTTGGGGGTGTGCAAGAGGCAACCAATCAATCAACTGATGTTTCCCTCTCTTTCTCCCTCCCTTCCCCTCTCTCTGAAAATAAACAAAAAATTATTTTATAAATAAATAAATAAACAAAATCTTAAAAATAAATAAAACACTCTCCAAAGGAGCTGACTTTATTTTAAAAAATTTTGCAGGAAAGCTCAATCCTAAAGGTATTTCTGAAAAAAAAAAAAAAAAAAAAAAGCTCCTCTAAAGAACAATGAGCTGACCTATAGACCAGTTCGTGCACCAGAGAGAACCAGAAAAAGACACTGCTAAGAAGAACACTCCTAGGGGTCAGATAAAACCTCAAAGACTGACCTCAAAAATCATCCCTGCCAGAATTTAATTCAATCAGACTGCTGAGCAAGTCTGACCCACAGAGAGCACTGTTGAAAACAATAGCGCAATCAGCTAGTAATCATTAGAGCCTCACGGGAGTGGTTTAGTACCAAACGAAGCACACATTTTAACAAAGAGTCAGAGACAGCCCTGCTAAAAACCACGGTCATCCTATGGTGACTGTGTGCAAGACCTAGGCTGCATTCTCTGAAGAAAAACAGCATAGGCTTCATGCCTGGGAAGACAGACTTCACTAAAGTGGCCTCATCAAGTTACAAAAGCAAACAAATACAAGTCCTAGAGAGAGGAGAGAAGAATCTGTACTCAGAGTTGGTATCAGGTACATTACCTAACATGTCCAGTTTTCAACATCACAGGACAGGCCAAGAACCAGGAACCTGTGACTCACATGCAGGGGAAAGTAGGAAACAGAAATTGCCCGTGAGAGGGGCTAGATGTCAGACTTCAAGTAGCCATTATATATCCTAAGAACTAAAGAAACCCATGCTTTAAAAAGCATAGAAAAGTATGGAGACAGTGTCTCACCAAATACAGAATATCAATGAAGAGAAATTATAAAAACAAAATGAAAATTCTGGAGTTGAAAAGTACAATAACAAAAATTAAAAATTCATTAGACCACTTCAACATTAGATTTGAATTGTCAGAAGAATTAGTGAACCTGAAGATAGATCAACAGAGAATACAGAAAGAATCCAAAGAACAAAGGGAAAACAGAATGAAGAAAATAGAGCCTCAGAGAAATGCAGGACTCCTTCAAGTGCACCCGTCTACGTGTAAGGAGGAATAATGGGAGGGGAGGGGACAGGGAAAGGAGAAAAAAATATTTGTAGAAATCTTAGTAAAATCTTTTAAAAGTTGATGAAAAAAAATCTATATATTGAAAAAGCTCAAAGAACTTCCAAGTGTAAAAATGTTACACACACATCAGAGAATGAAAATACTGAAAGCCAAAGACACACACAGAAACGAATATCTTAAAAGCAGCAAGAGGAAAGCAACTCAACACACACAAAGAAGACCCAAATAGAGTCACAGCAGACGTCTCACCAGAAAAAAATAGAGGCCAAAAAGCAGTGTGATGACATTTTTGGGGGGATAATTTTATTTTTTTAAGTATATTTTATTGATTATACTATCACAGTTGTCCCACTTTTTTCTCCCATTTATCCCCCTCCACTCAGTACCCCCTCCCTCCAGCATTCCCCCCACTTATGTCCATGCGTCATACATATAAGTTCTTTGGCTTCCCCTTTTCCTATACTATTCTTAACATCCCCTGTCTATTTTGTACCTACCATTATGCTTCTTATTCCCCATACCTTTTCCCCTTCTCCCCCTCCCCCTCCCTGCTGATAACCCTCCATGTGATCTCCATTTCTGTGATTCTATTCCTGTTCTAGGTGTTTGCTTAGTTTGTTTTTATTTTTTAGGTTCGGTTGTTGATTGTTGTGAGTTTGTCGTCATTTTGTTGTTCATCTTTTTTATCTTCTTTTTCTTAGACAAGTTCCTTTAATATTTCATGTAATAATGGCTTGGTGGTAATGAACTCCTTTAACTTGACCTTATCTGAGAAGCACTTTATCTGCCCTTCCATTCTAAATCATAGCTTTGCTGGACAGAGTAATCTTGGATGTAGGTAGGTGACATATTTAAAGTGATGAAAGAATAATCTGTCTCTATCCAAAACACCTCGTGTACACTCCAGATAAAAATTACTAAAGATGACTATTAAAAGCCAACAATGATCTAATTAAACGATGTATGCACTTAATGACTTTTCACTGACACAATGGAGGAGGATTACACTAGAAATTAAGTTAAGACTCCCATGGTTCTTTTATCATGGAGCATTCAAAACTTCCTACAGTGTTGAGGCTCTTCTTTCTCCCATTCTTTTTGCAAGATAGAGTTGTGTGTGACTTTCTGTGGAGACCTGTTTCCCTTTATCAAACCCAGAAAGATATTTGGTCTTCATCCCAGTTCCTGGCACAGAGCTCCTAAAACCCTTGGAATTTCCTGAGTGACAAGGTGATTGGTGGTCCCCTAGATAGCCTCATGATGGGTGCTGATTGCCAGAAAGATCAAGCCTTGATTAGAAGCTTGGAACCTCCAGCCCCACTTCCTAACTTCTAGGCATGGGGGAGGGGCTGGACCTTACACTGATCACCCGTGGCCAATAATTTAATAAATCATGTCTTTAGTCATGAACCCTCCACAAAAACTATACAATGAAGTTCGGAGAGCTTCTGGGTTGGTGAATACACCAAGGTGCTGGAAAGGGCATGGGAGCTCTAAACCCTTCTCCCCTTTACCCTGCCCTATGCATCCCTTCCATTCATTTGTCTGCTCTTGAGTTGTATCCTGAGTTTATAATAAACTGGTAACAGTAGGCAAAGCACTTTCCTGAGTTCTGTAAGCTGTTCTAGCAAATTATTGAACCTGAGGAGAATGGCTATGGGAACTCCTGACTTTATAGACAAGTTGGACAGAAGTGTCAGTAACCTGAGGACCCAATACTTTCTTTTTTCTCAAATGTCATTTATTAGAAAATATAATTCCAGAGAGAGTAGAAGATACAAGGACAGCTGAGAAGTGGGTACAATACACAGTTCCCTTGAAATCAGGGGCATAGAGTATCAGAATAACAAGAGCTACAGGCAAAAAGCCAGTAATACATCTACGGTCCATTCATCGGGAAAAGTCCACTCCTGTTCTCCACTTCCCTAGCACCTCCCCACAGCAGCCAGCTTTATCCTTAGCATTTTTAATTCAAAAGAAAAGTTTAAACTTCCTTGCTGCCCTATGGCTTCCATGAATGGAGCTTCTTTCTCCAGTTATGGAATGAGTCAGCCAAAGGGGGAGTTTCTGATCCTTGGGGCCAGGGAGGAAGCTGGGAAGGACAGACAGTAACTCCGTTCCCCAGTCACAGGGCACATCCAGCCAATTTTAAGTTTAAAACATTAATGTCAAACCTAAAGTCTCTCCCTGTTTTCCAAGGAAGATAAGCTTTGGAAAAAAAGCACAAGAGTGAGTTTCAAATCCAAGTGGTAGGAAATGAGGAGTACTAAGAGATAAGAGACCCAGCCTCTCCCTCCCAGTTCAAGGGTATCAATCACAGCTCCAAGCCAGCCTCCTTAAAAGCAAAGAAAACCACTGGAAAAAATATTTTGATGGGACTCCATGCCCCTTTCCTTCGGACACAGCATCCCTTTGGTTCCAAACTACATAGGTTTACGGACCCATTGAACAAGAGAAATTCTTATTACAAAAATTGTGACAGAAAAGTGTTTCGTGACAGAAGCAGCCCAAAAAGAGTGGCGTGTCATGGGAAAGCCTTCCCAGGACTACCAGCAGGCAGCCGCACTGGCATCTGCAGCCTAGAGCCCCTGCCTGGGGCCAGATGCCTGTGTGGGAAACAATCAAGAGCCAGGGCAGCATTCTATCCCACAGAGAGGAATGAAGAAAGAGACCTATGGGGGAGCAGCCCAAGGCAAGAGAATGGAGGGGGAGGAGCCGTATTCAGGGCAAGTCCTAGCAAAGTGGGGGAAGACGAGAGGAAGAAGTCCCCCCTGAAGGAGCATGGGTCCCTGAATACAGGGAGGACCTAATACTTTCCACTGGCGTCTGAAGTAGGGACAGTCTTGTGGGACTGCACCTGAGACCTGTGAGTCTGATGCTGACTCCAGGTAGTTAGTGCTAGAACTGAACTGTAGGACACCATGCTGGCCCCTGCAGAGAATGAGAGAATTAGTAGATAAACTAGAGAAGTCACCCTTCCTGCTTCCCCGTCATTCTCTGTGCCTCCGCCCTGTGTAACTAAGGCTGGTGGTCCGGGTCAGTAATGTTTCTGTTCCTGCAGCCTTCGTACTCCACCAGGCCTGGTGAGCCCACACACAAGTCTAAGTATAAATAAACAAGATGTCATGGAATCTCAGTTACTGACTAAGTGTCAGCTTTAAAATTAGTGTGTAACAGTATTCAATTCCAAGGAAACTTGCAACCCCCCCACCCCCAGGGGTTAGCTTATAGTTGAGTGAAGTTGAAAAGTTAGTGTCTTAGAAACCCTAGTCCATTGTTTCCTAAACATCAACCACTTGGGTCACCTTTAGGACTTAAGGCCTATCCACATATACCTTTATCTTCAAATCAATTGTTTAAAAATCGTTACTGAGGGAACTTTATGTCCCTACTTTAAGTGGAAAGTCAGTACTATGTGCTATAACAGAAGGTATACCTTAGTTTGTTTTATTTTAAAGATTTATTTATTTTTAGAGAGAGAAGAAGGGAGGGAGAAAGAAAAGGAGAGAAACGTCAATGTGTAGTTGCCTCTTGAGCACCCCACACTGGGGACCTGGCCTGCAACCCAGGCATGTGCCCTGTCTGGGATTCAAACCAGCGACCCTTTGGTTCACAGGCCGGCAGCCAATCCACTGAGCCACATCAGCCAGGGCCTTAGTTCGTTTTTTAAAAATTAATGTTTAGCCCTGGCTGGTGTAGCTCAGTGGACTGAGCGCGGGCTGTGAGCCAAAGGGTCGCCAGTTCAGTTCCCAGTCAGGGCACACGCCTGGGTTGCAGGCCAGGTCCCCACTATGGGGTGCGGGTAAGGCAATCACACATTGATATTTCTCCTTCTCTTCCCCTCTCTCTAAAAATGAATAAATAAAATCTTAAAAAATACTAATGTTTAAATGCATACCTGAATCAACTTGTGTGCCATGACCAATGCTGTGCATAGAACACCTTGGGAAATAATGCCCTCCTCCTTGTGTGGGAGGAAAGGACAAGAACAGAAGTAGAAGACATTGTCTTTGGAAGTGCCTGGGTTTGAGAACCAGGCTTCCTTTGGAGAAAACTGTCTTCAACTTCTTTCTTTTTAAAGCACATCAAGTAACCACTAACCTCCACAGTGCTTTGATTCATTCAGAACACTAAAAAGCAGTGATTTTTATTATCTAGGCTTTAAACCAGCAAATGTAACTGTGGTCAACTGCAGGGCTGGACAACTAAGCTCAGTTTAAAAACACGTATAGCCCTGGGCTTTCTGCAAGGCACCATCCCCTAATGCTATTGCTCCCCAGAGGTGGCCCATTTTATATGACCCGCAATCACCACTTAAAGGGCGCACCACTCCTTTATTCCTTTCTTAGGGTTGTGGAGAGAGACAGATTCCGGCAAAGGCAGGGATAAAAACAAAACACAGAGTAAACACCAAAACTACTCTTTGCATGTAATTGTTCTTACCTGTATTCCAATAAGAATCAAAATTTGGAACAGGGATGAAAGAACACTCATGAAAAGAATACGAGAGTCAAATGCACATACCTTGTCCTGCTGACACAATTTTCAATTTCTCAAAATATGATTTTTATTTCCTAAGTTACAAATAATATGGACTGGATCATTCCATATTTTTAGAAAATACTGATTTATAAATTAAACAATAGGAAGAGGCAGGAATTACTGGCCTATGAGAATCGCCCAATGATTCCATGGGATGAGAATAGTACATTATTGTATGGAACACACCCACTGACTGAAGGTCAAGTCCAGACAGGCAGGGACTGGCCACGTAGGGGAGGGGTTAGGACTGGAATTCAAGTCTCACAGCCTCGTGGGCCAACAACGTCTGGTTGAATATTAAAAAGCAAAGCCCGGGCCACACTCATATAGTCCTAATAAAGATAAAACTTGTATCCAGGTCTGTTTTCACACTATAGTGATTTTTCAGTACGTGGAGTCGAGACGGCCGAAGCGCACACTCTGAGTGACAGAAGGGGGCCTGCGGGACAGTCCGAGGGGTCAGCCCGGTCGCTGTGCCTGGCTGGCACCCCACAAGGTCCACGGTAATAATGAACTGCTGCCCTGACTGCTGCAGCTCAGTGGACTGAGAGCCAGCCAGCAAACCAAAGGGTCACGGGTTTGATTCCCGTCAGGGCACACGCCTGGGTTGCGGGCCATGTCCCTAGTAGGGGGCATACGAGAGACAACTACACACTGATGTTTCTCTCCCTCCCTCTCCCTAAAAATAAGTAAATAAAATCTTTAAAAATAGTAATAACAACAATAATAATGAACTGTTAACATTTATCAAGAGTTCACTGTTGCTGGGTACTATTTTAAGTACTTTACCTATATGTTTCATGTGGGCCTCCAACAACCCAGTGCAGTTTCATTGTCTCAGTCTTACAGAGGGGAAGCAGGGACATGAAGCGTTCCGTCAGCTGGCTACTGTCTCAGTCAGTAGCCCTAACAGGACTTGAAGCCAGGAAGTCTAGATCCGGAGCTGGTGCTCTTCACTACTGACATTTATTGAGCACTATGCTCTAACATCCCTCCGCCCCCTTCTTAAATATCAGCCCTGAACACCACCGTCCCCTCCACAGCCCACTGGAGGCTGGGTGAAAGGCCTGGGGAACCACTGCAGCTTAGATGGAAGGCAGCCAGAGAAACTGGGTTGGGCCTGACCTGCCTGAGATCTGGCCAGAATTATCACCTTCGGTTACAGTCAACAGCTTGGACTAGAGGCAGGCTCCTTGCCTCTGACCTGATGGAGATGAAAAGAAATATGACAGATAGGCTTTCCAGTGTGGTGGAAATGCCCCTCGGCCCATGCCCATGGGGCAAGGAGACCCAGCATCCCTTGCTGTGTCCTGCCTCGTAGCCAGGTCAGAGCTGGCCTAGCATGGTTCTCGATCAACAACGAAAAAAAGGCTGTAATTGATTCCAGGCAGGGTGCCAGCAGGGGAAGATAAACCTTGAAGACTTCTACTTCCAATCCCCAAGCCGATGCCAACCAGACAAAACATACTCTCCAACAACCCAAGCCACCACCATTAACACGTACCTGCTGATGCTCTTAAAACTTAAGCCTGGGGTCATCGTTTGTTGCCTTTCAAAATATTTTTCCCCTCAGTTGATATGGATTTTCTAATTTTTCCCAAAGGAATTGCTCCTTTTTGATCCTCTGTGTTCCTCTGCCTCCTGGGAATTTAAAG